>JAQIXX010000894.1:0-44209 GCA_034700605.1 Willowsia nigromaculata
TAGTTAAAATTTGATAGTCGGAAATGGGACATGTTCAGGCAATTTCAGCCACAATCTCGGGTGCCGGAAGCAGTGTGGACAAGCTTCCCATTTATGCATTTGAACATGCACGTATTGCGGGGGCATATATGCGTTTGAATACGAAAGAGTACGATTTTACCTTTTGGTGCATTCATTCACTCAAGATAAGCTATCAGCTAAGGTCATAATTCCATTGTAATTTATGATTTTCCCTGAGGATTTATGAGCCCATCAGTTCACTGTACATTGTCATATTCCACAGTTCCCCTAATGCATATGATGTACCCTACGATAAAACCCAATTTTTAATGGAGATTTTTGGTATGTCTACTCTCTTTGACTCTTTCGCTACTTTCCCGAATGCTTTTACAAGAATAATATGCGAGAGTTCAAACAAGTCGTGCACCTCTCTCCTTTGAGCAGTTATCGCAAAAATGCAATGATTTGCTTTTTGTTTTTGTTATTGTAATAGGAAACGAATCAGACTTCATGATCATCATTTTAATGATTATGATGACGACGAAAATAATGACAAAATGATCAAGTGTTTCTCTTAACAGTGTAAAACGTTTGCTTGTGAGCAGACCGCAACACCATTATATTTTTCATTTAATATCTCACTATATAGTCTACACAAGAACATCAAAATGAGGGATATTTTTTTTCTGTAAAATAATATAAACGGGTAGAATTAGAATTTTTTTGACAAGGTTCATGTTCAAAAGAAAAACGAATGTAGCTGCTTGAAACAGCGTGGGCTTGTCGTTTATAAAGTATTGCTTTCTTGCAACCAGCAAAACAAAGACCTGAATCCAACAGAGTTATATGCACACACATCTCTGTACTGTACATGAATGAATGATGAATCATCAGTCCACACAGTCAGTATAGCAAGCCTGAGAACAACGAAAAATTGAGTAAATGCATTAATGTATGGAGAAGTTGGTATAATATGAACGAATTTTTTATACCAAACTTTTTACGGCATTCTATGTGAGTATTCATATAGTCAACAACACCGCAACAACAACAATAATAGCAATGGCAAAAGCAGCGAAGATTGCGCAGAGTCAAGTTTTGATTTATGATCATAATTCATTCTATTATAATTGGGGTTTTACTAGATATTTATCATTAAAGTTGAGTTGTCTCGGTTTAATTTTGATGGATTAGCTTGCCTGTTCTCTTGAAGCAAGAAACAGCCAAGTCATCAGACATCTACCAAGGGACTAGAGAGTATATATTCTTCAGCGTATTGTTGTGCGTTTCATAAAATGTAAAACTTCAACCGCAATCAGCATGCAATATTAACCATCTAGCCCCAATCTTTCCGCTGAATATATTTTGTACTACTTGCAAAGCAATGTTTCTAGTCAGTCTACACGTTTTTAGTATGTATAAGAGTAGTAGTAATTGGTGTCTCTGCAAAATACTATATTCTTACAAAATATGAGCTTGTATAAACGCTAACCAAGTAATAATCCATTTGGATAGTAATCATTTGTAGCATAATGGCCAACAGTTCTGCCAAATTATATTGATATATATAGTCCCACATTTTAAATTTGTTTATAAGTACGTTATTATCGAAGTGTCTAATTGTTGAAATATAACAAGGATAATTAGACCTATCCACTATAAAAGGAAGTATGAATGAACTGATATTGTACAGGTCAATATTTTTGGTAAGACTTCCAAATTTAAGCAAACTGAGGAGAAAAGCAATAAATCTGCATAAGGACATGGATGGGATGCAGTCATACTGTTTTATACTCATTGAGATGATCTACCAGAATACCAAACGTTGCCATCCTCCTTCTCCTCCTCCACGGTCTTCTTGAGTTATTTAGTTAAATATAATCATAATAATTTATTATTTTTGTTCTAAAGCATGCCCTACAACTATTAGTCTCTGAAATGTCAAAAGAAGCACGTGGCTCGGCTCCTCAGTTTTCCACCCTTTTTAATTGTGAGCCATAAATTGGAAACTGTAACGAGAAGGACTTTTTGAAGAACTAGGAATTTTTCAGGGGTTTTCATTTGTCTATGCAGTTTCGAGTCTTTTTTCAGAACTGGTGCATTCTCTAAAGTGTTAAAAATGAAAAGTGTATGGCTGACGAATGAATTTAAAGTAAAGTTAATAAATACTTGTGTGGTATGGCAAGTATATATACTGGGGTGGTAGTGGGTTTGACTCAAGATAAATAGTGTATTACTATTTTAACACCATGCCACACCACCCTGCAATTTCTCTTTTTTCCCTTTTTCCTCTGCTTCTTCTCCACCGCTTTCTCGTTGAAAATAGTTATGTACCTTTATGAATTCGTATACATTTCATCCATCCCTACAAATGAGCAAAGGGCATGCACGCGGAACATTTGAAAAAAATCATTTGTTTTCTGTTTTTCTATTTTTACATGAAAAGTGAAAAGTTATATATACCTCTTTCTTTTAAACGGTGTTGGCTGGTTTGGTGGTGCACTGTTGATTTGAGAACTCATACACCCATTTAAAGGATTAGTGCATTTGAACATGTAAACTGCCTCTGCTAAACACACACATATCGTGTTTTGTTTTTGTTTCAGCAATTGAAAATGTCTCATAACTTACATGTGCTTTTTCGGTAAAACTTTGTTGTTGTTATAAATGTCATTTGGTAACTACTCCAGAACTTTATTACGTTTACTGCCACTATGACTGGGATGGTTGTAGAAAAAAGACTTTGTGAAAGGAGGATCTTCAACAGATTACATAGAGATCATCTGAGTATGAGTACGAATACACAAACCACGGTTATATATACTTGACAGTTACAAGGATGTTTTTTGGGGGAAAGCGGACACTTTCTGGGATACACGAATCTTGAGAATTCGGCTTTTGAATTATTAACAACGTTCATGTCTAGATCGGGATCTGCCCTGTAATGCTTTCTCCAACCCGTTTCTTGTCAGATAATAATATGTTTAACTTCTTTGAAAGTATCTGCACTGTGATTATTTTTGGACTTCATTGGTCAATCACGAATTTTGAGAAGTTTGCAACAACAGTAAGGTAGAGACTAATAATGATAATGCAATGGACTTTCGTGAAATACCAAAGGCTTCATCCCCAGTATCTTATGAACGTAACATGGGGTAAGCTGCTATTACTTGTGTTTGCAAGGAATCTCATCCCTCGAGCCAGTTTTTTGCTCAAATATCAGACGCCATGCTTCTTTTATTTGCTTATAGGTGTATCCACCGCATAGACTACACTCATGACTGATGTGATGTGTAACAATACGTTGTTCGTAAAATGTCAGTGAAACATGAGAGAGACTTCCGGGGTTTTTATATTCAAACGTGACATTTATGACTAGGTAATCGTATCGTATATTCACATATAAAATGAAAATATGCATAATTTAAAGGTGATTGTGAAGCATCAACTAATTATAATAAACTCCAGTATGTTGCGAATTCGAAGGCACGTGCAATATTTACAAAAAATACTCACTGCTGTCATAATTTTTTTAATCAACACTGTAAATACGTACTTCATATTCAATGCAGTCCCCAGTCGTAAAAGTAGGAATCATTAAAATCATTGACATAAAAAACGTAGCAGACAAGTGCATAGGTACTATTATTCATTTTTTCTTCACAAAATCATGCTCCGTTTCGCGTGTCTTTAAAATAAATATTGAAACATGTTGTGGATTTCTAATCTCATATAAAAACGATATGCGTAACTGTTTCAAGAATTCTTTTCAGAAAAACGGGTCCGTCAAAGATACTTCATAATAATAAGTAGAAGTTCACAAAACGAATAATCGACAGTTGATAAAACACACATTTTATGCTGGCGCTTATCATCCGGTCGTATTCCGTACGTGTACATTGTTTTCGTCGTAATTCTCACTTTATGCTCATAGCAGTGAAACGTTTGTGGTGAAGCATATTATCGCATCAGCATCACTGCAGTTTGGTTCACTCATTCGCTGTTTTTTTATCTGTGTTCGTTTGTGTGAAGGCATGCATTGAAGTGGTGGTGTAACAAGTGAAAATGGATAAACTGCTCGTAAAATAATTTTTACGACCCCATAAACCAGGCATTTTGCGTAAACTACTCTATAATCTACATTTTAACCTTAACATACACACTCCGTTTACTTTTGCATTTTCCTACACCACCCCATTCGTTTGTTAAGTATGTAGGTTTGCACAAACAGAAAGTATCATCACAAACATTTTCTGAGATAAACTACTAATATACATTTATAAACTGTTCCAGTTTCTTAGACAGTATGCAGTAGCTGCTTTGCAAATTACCTTTGCAGGCTCTTGATTTCAAGTTTCGTCAAGTTTTAGGAGCTATTCCTGGTAATCAGATAATTATGAGTGATTATTCTTTTCTATTTCGAAATTTTTCGTGGGTACTTGAGTACGAATAAATTCAATGACTAACGTATATGCAAAAAATTTATAGTCGACAGTCGTTATCACGGCTAATCATTGAGAAATAATATACTTGAGTATATTTGAATATTTTTGAATTTTCTAGCAGCTCTTCTCCAATTTGCTTTGCCTGAATATCATGTTATCATTTTACCCCATTATATGTAGTAAACTAATAAAACCCAATAGTCAATCTTCTCAACTTAGGAAAAATAAAATTGAAAAATGTTTACACATTGTAACGATTGTAGCTGCAACATTCCACTGCACATTGTAAGAAGAGCTTTGTGCTCTTGTTATTACAAAATTTATAATCTTTCATGATGATATCCATAAAACTAAATACACTTTTATCCAGAACACAGAAAGTCAGCAAGATGAAAATTTATAATCTGTTGACAAATTTTGAAATCAAAACAGACTTAAGAGAAGTGGGTAAGGTTAAGATATAATGCAGAATGGAGATGGTTAAAGAAAAGATTGAAGAGTCTGCTCATTGAAACGATGATAATTATTATCTTACTTTTGTGCAAATCCCTAACAAAATATTTATTACCACTACTTCTTAAATTTCATGAAAGCTAATAAACTTATCGTTGAAAAGCCATCAAAACCTTCACAATACCTTCTATTCATTCATGGCATGCTTCTTCTTCTCAACTATGAGTAGGTATATTAACTACATAACTATGAGTGAGTGCGCAAAGTTCAGCTAACCATTGATAAACAGATCATTTCATTTGACTATAAAGCTGTGCCCTGTGTGTCTATCACTATCACCGCCACGAAAATGGTGATATAAAACACACAAAATATAAATGAACTTTAGTGTAGCAGGTACACTTATTGCAAAGAAAAAATATTAACATGCCATATTATTGCTGCTTTTGATGTTCATCATCATGATCACGATGATCATGATCATCTTTTTCATAAGCTTGTTTTCTATTTGTTGTAATATGATTATTACCTCCTATTATTGTTATGCAAACATACAACAGTTTTAATAATTTTATCTTGTTTTCTGATGATTAGGATGGTTAGCGTCATAACCTAATAGAGGAAACAGCTTGACGCTCTTAACCTATCCTTTCCTTTGAGAAAGCTGAGATTATCGTATTTTCGCTATAATGAAATTTACATACTAATGTAGATATCAACTTGTTAATAGAGATATTATAAACATGTGGTTTATGTAACATATATACATAACACAAAAAGTAATGCAACCGAAAAATATTATATTGTGGGTAAAGTAAGAAAAAAGTTATAGTTTTGCATACACACAAAAATAATGATATTATGCGTTATAGTAGCAATATATGCACTCAAGAACAAGACACATTTGGATATTAAGAATGCATGTTCAATGCACGTATGTAATTTCGGCGGGCATAAATGTCAACATTAAAGTTTACGATCCAGTATAACCACTTAAATAACTTAATCTCGCTAAAGCCATAGATTATTCTGCGCTACACACACTCAACTCTGCAACCACTCACCCAACACAAATAAGACGCTGCTGCCGGTGGTGCTGCCGTTGTTGCCGTGATCTCGTGAATAAGCACACATACACAAAAAGCAGCAATATTCATACATTATTCCCTTTCAACAAAATTGTATTCTTGAAACAAGCCGACCACTAGTCTTCTTTAGTTCACATAAAAAACTACACATACGGATAAAAGCATTGCCTTTTTGTAACTATTCCAGTCGAGTGTTCTCTCTACCACCAGTGCTCCTGGATCTTTTTATGATTATTGCACGTCTCTTCTTTCTTACATGCTTATTATGAGAACAGAATTGCAATACATTTCAGAAGAATGGAAACAAAAAAAAAAGTTGATAATGATGATGGTGATCATCAAACACATCACGAGAAAAAAAAAAGAAGTAGAAAATGATGACCATTTAATGAAATAAAGCAAAAATGAACACTAACGTAACTCACTTAGAAAAGTGGCTTCTTCGTGTTGTTGAAAAGACTAGTGTTGAAATCCTGTAGAAATGATGGTTTGTACATTGCATGGTTGTTGATGGTGTTGTCGAACTTCTTAGGATATTCAATTATTATTTTCTCTATCTCCAATATCTTCATCGTTTTTGTAACTACTGCATTTGCATCCTGATGGCCTTATCCAGTCCCATATCCATACATCAGATAGTAAACCCCACCACATCTCAATTTTATTTTGCTGTCCCATTTTCATAAACAATCATCTTCTTGATGGTAATGCAACTTGCTCAGGTGGAGGCATCATAAAGAGAACCCATGTGAGTCGGGATAGTCGAGATTCAATACTGAAGAAACTCTGTTTCTGCCTTTTGAGATTTGGAGAGGTTGCTAGTAAAACGAGCTTCCTCTGTAAAATCTATCAAGACAATAAAGAAAATAAACAAGGGTCATTGTTTTTAATGTTGATGTGTTATTGCAATTGAAATGCATACTGTGATTAGATACTTATATGAAAAAGAGGGAGGATAAAACTTGGTAGCCAAGTAGTTACTCTCCAATACGATTTGAATACAATTTTTCACACATTTCTATTTAATTAAACACTACCAGTTCCCATCTTCTCCAACAAACCAATGCTAGAAATACTTTGGTTGACACAATAAAATTTTATGTTTATATATTTGTCTTTAAAATGTCTCGTTAGTGCTATCTTAAATAGACGATTAACTGCATGTAAAGTATGTGAAAAGTACAATGTACAATCTTCTACTATTAAAGTTCTGAACAGCAGTTGTCCTTGCGTAAGACACTGTTGTTGCCCACCTAACTAATTCACTGGCTGGATGAAGAAAGTCAACATGAACTCTGAATGCCTCACATTTTTAAAAGATTTTTTCACGGTGATTGCCTCGGTGCAGGCCATTTACGTGTGTAATGTAAAGAGGAAAATTGCATCTTATATTCATGTTGACAATTCGTCAAAATTATCACACAATTAAGTTAAAAAAAGATTTTTGGGGAATACTTGGAACAAAATATAAAATATTTTTATAATGATAATTTTCGTGCTATAAGCAATAATAATTACATATACGACTGCAAATTATATAAGCTATTTGCTGAAATTAAAAGATTCATAGGTTCTGATTTTTATACAACCAGTGAAATCAAAATTGGCTTGTAAAGAGTTTTCCGCTATCGAAGTGAAAGAGCCGAGAGGGAGAGTGAGATTGCAAAGAGAGACATAAGGGGAAACATCAAAATTGTATTATATGAACCATTTACTAGCAATAATAGCCGTCGTTATTGCTATTGCACTAGGTAAAGTGCCAAAACGACCGGCAAGTAGGAGGAACACGACAAATAGGCAGTGCTTTCATTTCGTGGATGGGGTAGTCGACCTACACGCACATATCTCTACAGAGTTAAATAGAGATACATATCCAAACAGAAAATACACATCATCATCGCAAGGACATGCTCCACAAGTAAAATGCAGTTTTTGTGCGTAAAATTTCGTTTAATAGCAGTAATAATCGGTGCAAAGACCTAAACGTACAAAACTATTGTGGATTAGGTCAAGGTTGCGATATTTCCCTCTGGATGAATCTTCAACCACTAGTAAAAAGTACAACATGCAGAAATATTATTATTATAGCAGCAGCAGCAGTTGTAATAGTACTACACCACATTCACATCACCACTAGAATAGGGCGTGCAGTTTAATAGTTGTAATATTAACATTATCACGGGCAAAAGATGGAATAAGATATAAAAAGGAGAGTCTATATGCAAGTACAAATAGTAGCATAGCTAATAGCCGCAGTTATAACGGCCGTAAAACGTGAATGGGGTTATTTGGAGGAAATTAATGAGTGTTAGTTGACATAAACGTTTGTATAAAATGGCCCAAGAGTTTGGCTGATTTTCCTTTTCTCATCCTGAAAACTCCTATATCCGCACATACTCTGCAAAAATATATCCCATTATTTGCAAGCGCAGTTCGTGTGTAACGTACCAGACAAATAGGTATACGTATTATTATTACACACATACAGACTTCTGTACACTAAAAAGTGGTGATAATAATAATCAGGAGAATGCATTCTATGACGAAAACTTAACCACTTTCTTCTCCGTTATTACTACTTACAATTCATATATAATGGTAATAACCCATTTGCTCATGCAGATCTTCTATAGACCTATGGGGTAATGTTATTATTTTATCGTTTACATTTATGCTCAGAGTGTACTAACCTAGAAAATTATTATGACTTCTTCTAAGACACAATTTTCGGGATGCATTCATTCATTATTTTGTTGCAGTTGGTGAAAAGAAGGATTATAACAATTATGGCTCTATAATATTACTATCAAATTGTATGGTAGAAATTATTTTAATGGTATGTGCTGCAACTGATGCAAGACATTACATGCAAAGGTACAGATTTTGACAAACCCTGATAAAGCAAAATTTCATTAATCTTTTACAATATTAATAAAGCAAGTCATATCAAGGTTCGTTTCACCATGAACTACACCTTCAGCTGCATTTACATAGAACACCAACGAAGTATTATGTAAATTTTATTTTTAATTATCTAAAAGAGATAAATATAATTGAACCACCATTTAATACAAAACATATTATATCACAGTCTGAAGAATTGACGGAGAAAGGAAGTATGCATAATCATAGAATACATTTTCAGTGTAATTCTAGCTTCTTATAAAAGTGGTGAAAAAATGTAGACACTAATATTAAAGAGCATTGCTAGTCATGATAATAATCATCAGCTTAACTGATCTCATGCTCAAACATAAACATAACATTATTTTGCTGTTAGGATTTCTTTTCTTCCTTTTTACATGTTTTTGTCTTTGTCTTGATCTCGAAATTTCAGCATGTTTACCAGAGACGAAAAATAATGAAAATCTTGTAAACTGTTGCTTCCCACAAGAAACGCTCTATTTTTCAGCAATGCAGCTTGAATGTGCGTCATTGAGTTATAAAAAATACGTACAAATTTTTTCTCTCGTCTATATAAGTGCGTGTTGTGGGCTTTGCTACACTTTGAAAAAGTCAGCAGGAGTTTCATAAACCGTCGTCGTCTTCTTTTTTATATATAAAAAATACAACTTAAATGGATCTAGAGAGAGTGATCCTGTGAGTTTGTTACGTCGTCGTTCAAAGTAGGAAGCTTGGAAGATGGTCTTGGGTCCTCGATTCAATCTTTTTGTGGATGGAGAAGAGAGTCTCCTCTTTGCTTTCTAGATTCCAGACTGCTCTTTGCTCCTCTTTTTTTACTTGCATGCTTTACTTATTTCCCTTCTTGAACACGTCCACCCGCTCGTTTTCTGGGTTCGTATGTCTCCCAAATAGCCAGTAAAACTTGACTTTACAACCTTCATAAAATTTTATTTTATTACCTGTCCGTCATTCATAATAATAACAGATTTGAATCAACGTGTTGCTTCTCTCCTTGTAAAAAAGAAGGAATGCAATGCAACAAAGCAAACAAAGCAGTGACGGCAGTTAGTGTTGACGGTGTTTTGAGACGCTGTGTGTTTAGAAAGTGCGGTAGTTGAAGGGACGTGTGAGGAGGGCTGGATCTTGGGCTGGGTTATGGCTTTCTACAATCTACTTAACTTTGTGTTGTACTTTCATAGCATAGCAAAATGTGAATCTTATAGAAAATACACAAAATGTATTTCCCACAAAGAGTCGATCGACTGCGTATACAAGTGGCCATAAGCGAATAAAACAAATGGGCAATAATTCGATTTTCTATTAGGTACGTAATGCCATAATATCAGTTTCCTTATAAAGACGCAGACTCCTTCTCCCTAAGCACCGCACATATATAACCGGTGGCATTTTTCTTATTGCATAATCCAAAATGATTATTGATATTTGATAGTTATTGTCTGTTGTGGAGATAATAAAAGCTTTGTCAGTTTATATCTTTTTAAATGTACGAAATTATACCCACTCGTAAATCATCACATCATCAATCTTGCGGTCTCAAGGTACAATGCAACAACTAACAGCTACAATCCTAGTTTTTACAACTTTATAGCGTTTTGAATACATGAGTAAATTAAAATTCTGCAACTTGTCACTTCATATCTTTAAGCTTGCTCTTATCAGCTAAACAGGAAAAAAAGAACGGAAAGCATGACTAGCTGCCAGGATTTAATTGAAATCTTTTTATCTTTTACTTACTTTTCTTATTGTTATGCAGTACTGTGCGTACCTAGGTTTGCTGTATAAAATGAGCATACATGATTTTCTAAGAATACTTGATATTTGTGTGCATGCCAGCAGTTTTCATCATTAATAGTTCAAACAGATTACCAATATCAGTTTTGAAGGAGTATGTCGCAGAGACCTTCCTCAGATATAGTTCTCACGGCAGTCTACGTGTGTGTGCGTGTTGATAACTATTACAAAAGTTAGTTTAAAGTAGGTACCTGAATGAAATGTGCTAGCGCAAGTCTGTGAATTGGCATCAGGAAAGGCATCTTTTTTTCTTGCTTCGTCATATGGTTCAACCTCACCTCATCATTCATTAGTAGATACCATTTGCTTTTGTCGATTACCTGAAAACACGATATTTTCCTGGTACGCACTCACACTCGTACACTACACACATGTTTTGGAGTTTTTTAGTATGTACTTAGTTATTTTTTCATTGAGTGCTTTAGTAGTTTACTTGTTTATGGTACATTTGGCCATACGTCTGTGTGCTACATGAATCTGCTCATTATATACACAGTAAATAGGAGAAGAAGAGCAGACAACTCTTCATGGTGATGATGATGATGATGATGATGAGCAAAGTGATGAAGAGAATGAAGAAGTTTTGAAAGAAAAATAATGAGGAAAGAAAGCGGCAAAGCCAGTTGGGCGCATGGTTGTTAAGATAAGAGAGATGATAAGCAAGTAAATGAGTTGTTTGATTTCAGAAAATGATTCACTCAGACAGTCGGTTACTCCATCTATATTGCATTTGTTTACTGTGCTATACTAACGAAATTGCATATTATGTACATACAACAGTTGGAACTAAGCTCAACTCTTTTTTCAAGTTGCTGTATTATTATCGTCAACACAATTATTCGTGTTCATTAGCTTCAAAACTAAGGTTCATTACGGTAACAAACTCCCAACTTATAGTTCCTATGATTTAGGCGAATGCATACGTTATGTACTGGGAATAAAAATTCTTTGAGAGTGTGACGAGTGAATGGACAGTTTTTTCATAATAATAGGCGCAAGTCCCCCTTTTATTGCAATAAACACATTGCTTACTTGGTTTTTACTTGGCCCATTATTAAACGACACAATACCACAAAAAATTTGTGCATACAAAATCAACGGGAATATAGTTTATCGCATATAGTATTCTTATTTGATTAATACACGATAAGAGGACAGCTTGAATGGTTAGATAATACATGCGACAAGCATTTGCAGTTTTAATGCGTTTCCTGAGCAGGTTTCTTTTTAACATTTAAAAATGCAGAAATGCGTAAAAACTAGCTCAGTATTTTTTTAAAAATCCGGCTACCTTTCCAAATTATAGAACATGTACTAGTTTGTATGCTTAATCATCATAAAATTGCACAAAGGGGCTGGGGACCAATAATTTATTGGTTTCATCCAATTTACAAGTAACCCTTCTACACACATGCTCATTTAACATTTACCAAGAACAGCAGAGGTAAACGAAAATCTGCTTCAGCAGCAAAATCTTTGTTTCATTTCTACTAAAAGATACTTTCTTGGGTTTACATTAATGAGAAAATTTGACAAAGAAAAGGCTTTCACACATTTACAACTACCTACAGTACTGTATAATGTGTATAGCATAGTTTCTTTACAATATAAATGCGTTTAACTATACAGATTTAGCATTTCCAATAGAATATTACAAAAATGGTGCTTAAGAGAGGGACTGAAAGCTGAGATGGCTACTGCTACTACTGCTGTTTGCTGCTTCTGGCGGGAAGTGTCTAGGCGGGTGTTATGCCTCCTGGAGATTTATGAGAAGAAAATCGTATTTCAGGTTGCCTACACAGAAAGACAGGGCAGAAAGCAATAAGGAATAACCAGTTCTGGGCTTTCACTCTTTTGCCTTAATAATAAAGGAAGTTAAGGAAGAAAGTAAGTAGGAGGACAAATAAGAAGAAGGGGTCTGCTGTCTCTTTCTCCTTTTCCTCCACACACCGCACACCATCATCATCATAGTTTTCTACGCTTCTCATATTACGTATTGTGTGTTGTGTTCCACACGCTATTCACCGACTAAATTCAAGACTAGCACCACCTTTTCTATCTGGAAAACTTACATACTTTCTCACGAAGCCGAAAATATATTTTTTCGCAGTATATTACCTTGTCCTCATGAATGCACCTTTGCTCTTCTTTTTCTTGACAACGGAGTATGGGAAAGAAGGTAAAAGAAGAAGAAGAAGCTTTGCGTGGGATTGAATATTAGTTCAGTATACTATCACGCGAAGTAGCAACCGTTTTTCTTCTTTGCTATTTATTATAGTCGAACCTTTTCAAAAGAGTTTCGCCTTCCTATATTTAATAATAAGCATGAAGATATGTTTAAAAGGTGGTCGGTGGTGTATGCGATACTCTCTGTTAGAGGATTTTCTTGTGTGCCGAGGCACAACTGAAGCAAAGACTTATTGGATATGGAACTTTTTAGATGGAACTAATGGAAAATTCGCAGAGAGTGGATTCTCTCAGAAGAATCGATGCGATGAATGTCTCGCTTGAGGAAATCCCTCAATTGAGAACAGCACAAAATGTTATATATTGCGTACATGCATAAAATGTCATGCTTATTCGTACATGATGCAGAAAAGCTGGTAAGGCTGGTATATATGCTATCAATGGTATAACAATAAGGCACAAACTCTTTGCTCGAATACGAAAAAGAAAAAAATGAAACGTTGTCGTTGTTCCAATATGTGTGTTCACACAGCCTATAAATATACGAACAAAAGCAGGTTGATACGGCTTGCCTGAGAGTATAAAAACGCACGAGTGTGTGTGCTGCTACTAGTTGGGAAGCAGCTTTTTCCTCCTGGCTCAATAAATTATTCGGATAGGCTTATATCAAACTTGGGGAAAGAAATATGGTGACACACCGACCAAGGTTTGTTGGAAAATGCTTCTACTATCCAATCCAGCCAACACGCTTTTGGACTGCCATAAAATTACGCTATTCTATACGTGTACATACATGATGATGATGATGATGAAGAAGCCTTCTTGTGAACAAAATACAATTCAAAAGAAGAAGACTACTACTATGCATATAAATATAGAAAGGCATAATAATACAAGCTTTCTACATTTCTGTGCTTTGACAAAATACACAAGTCATCGTGGTGTGGTAGCAGAGGAGGAGCAGCATAACAGCGAGAGAGAGAGAGTCGGAGAGAAGAGTAGGCATTTCGAGCCAAAGTAATTTCAGGCCACATGCCATATGCTGATTTACGATGGTCTCTTTGCTCAAGATTATTTAAGTTTAATATTTTTCCATACAGCACATAAATATAGAAGTGTGGTTAGAATATTCTTGTATTCTGGAATACTTAAAACGATCGTAATCGCAATGTTAGAATGAGTAGTGTGCGTGGCTTCTACTTGAATGCATATCTATGTGCTATTTTATGCTAAAGCTATATTTCATTGGAACTTTAGTTTATTCTAATTTGAGTACTACTGAGAAATATGGACGTTGACATTTCAGATGATTTTCAGTTTATTCCTGTAAACTTTTATTGGTTATGCATGAGCTACTAATGATGCTTGGAGAATGATTGCATAAAAATATTTTCAAACGATGGTTTTCAATCTTCTTGTTGTGGCTTTGTATTTATGCCTTTTAACTCATGAGCAAGTTAATGTACACAATTGTATACATTTAAATAAATCTAGACTTGCAGTCCCAAATTTTCATGAATGTTATAGTTTTGATTGTTTTGCCAAAACCGAAAAATGTGAAACAAGAACTGTTGGCTGGAAGAATGTATGAATCTAGTTGACCGGAGGATGCTGTCAAGCCTGTCGTTGTTTCTTGTGAAAAATGGCGGAACTGCTCAGCAGGCGGTTTTGCTGCTGCTTTGCGTTAAGATATTTTCTACACAGCTTTATTATACGCAAGGCAAAGCACAGTACTGTATGCGTTTTTGTAGAATTAATTGTTTTCACTGTAATATATACTATGATTTGCAAACGCATCGCATAATCTGGAAACACCAAAAAATCATGCTGTTCAAAAATCAAAGCTATCATTAAAAATTCATCATAAATTCTATCATTTTTTAAAATCTAGAATTTAGGGCACCCAATTTATTCTTTCAAAGATAACTTCTCAAAATAATACTTTGCAGCATGTAGGCATGCACCAGGCGAGTTAATATTCTTTCCTAATGTTGTTTTTAACGGTAACTTTTCCATAATTTTTTTCTTCTTTGATCTATCATCGTTGTCTCTTTAGGTTGTCGCCGCTTCCTAAGCATAAATCTTCACATACACTTTGCCTACAAACTTTTGTGCGAGACTGTGGATTTTTTGGAACCGTTTGTCTGCAAAGTAAGGAAGTACCACTATAGTGGTGGTAGTTTCACTCTGATACAAACACGCCTGCTTTCTTTCGCTCTTCACTTTAGAATATACTTTTTCTGTTGAGATATTTATTTCCTTTTCCGGTGTAGAGAAGAAAAAATATCTTAGATTTGCTTACTCTTGCAAGTTGTTATTTTTTCAGAAAATAATGGTTGAAAGATACATAAATATATACTCTTTTAAATCCAGCTATTCTATTGTCGTACGACAAAAGGCATATAGCTAGAAGTTGCTGTTTGAGGGAAAATGTCTAAAAGTTTTTACTTGTTTCGTCCATATTTTTTCATAAGAACAATGAAAAGTACACAAGGTTGGAAAAAGCACATCGGTCCAAGATCAAAAGAAATAAAGAAATACTGTGGAGGATTTACTCATTCTTCTTTACTTACGTGTCATGTACGTAATATAAAATATATATCATGATTACAGTTTGTCTTCGTTAGTATTTTTTATTATTTTACACGCAAAGATGATCATTTGCGCTATACCTTGTTTGTAAGTTTTTGTGGTTTTTGATTATGATACACAGGACATTAAAGGATGGTTGCAAGTAGAATGAAGAGACTTGTATATCTTCACCCCGTTCACAGTCAGTAATACCAAAGCTGTGTAGCAAAGTACTAAAACCTTAGCCAAAAATATTTCTTTCAAGTCAGGAGCTAGAGTACCTTTTCTTTTGGCGATTTCTAAAGTCGAAGCAAACGTAATGATACCGACATACGTGCTGTATATTGTAAATACTCTCTTTGTTATTATTATGCTCGCGTAAATTATGAATTGCTTTGGAATTTATCATACATTTTCATTTCAAGACATAATATGTGCTGTGCGTCTAGTTGGATTCAGTAGTACCTGATTTAATGCAAGATAGTTGTACAATATTTCCCGCAGCAGTTAGTAAAGTAGCATCAGCATCATCAAATCCCTAAGTAGCGTGAAATATAGCGTCCGCCGTACTTTATTTAAGTATCTATGTGTGTGTACAGTTGGAATATAAAAATTGTTGAAAAAATAAGAAGCAATCTCATATCACATCATATCAGAATCAAAATACGAAAAGATATATTATGACAGTGCATCTAATATGTACATGTGTGTATGGATGGGGGGAGCTTCTTTTCAGGGCAGAAAAGGAGTAGGGAGGAAAAGCGATAGCGGAGGAGGAGGTGGCGTTGGAAGAGTAAAAAAAATTCTGAGGAATAGTCAACTGCTCGAGGCATGGAAGAAGAACTACCAAGTTTTACTCACTCATACAATTTTAGATAATATGTAGAAAAAAAAAAAAGTATGAGTACTTATATAATATGCAGTGTTATATAATGTATTAAATGTCCGGATAGTTCTGGTATATACTTGCACACACACAATTTTTTTTCTAAAAAAGAAGAAATACTATTGGTGGTGGAGGAGCTACGGAAAAACATCGACACAAGCATAGAAGCAGCAACCGAGCATGCAAGAAGGAAAGGGAGAGAGTAAAAAAAGAGAAAAGGAGCAAGCCCCTAAATCTCCGAGTTGAGACAAATTCTTTTATCTGCCTTACTTTCCCCAACAAAGATAGATTAGCCCATTTTTGCAATTTTCCCTGTCTCTCGCGCCCTCGTAACTCTTACTGAATTATGGCCCTTCTGAATCTCCACGGACTTAAGAAGACGCGAATTCAAGTCTGCCTGCCTGCTTTTTCCCTACTATACATAGTACTGTAATATGTGTTTCGGATCTGTATCTACAGAGAAAAGCACTTATTACGTTAGTTTTTCTCCCATTCTCTCTCTCTATGCCTTATAAGTAGGTATATTAAACATAGGAATAATGTCCGTCTATTTTTTTTCGTTTCCAAGTTCTTCCTATGTGTATGCCTTGCTCCTATTTTTCTTGCACTTCCTTTCTCCTTTTCCCAGCACACACATGGAAGGAAAAACCTCAGGATATTTTCTGATAGAAGTGAAATAAGTGGTGTGTGTATGGGTATGTGCATATCGTATGCTTTTTTTCAAAATCAAGTATAGAAGAATGAATGGTGCGATGCTGGGGAGCTGTACTTTCTCGGAGCAGTCAGATCGCTCAAAAGCATTCATCTATTTTTCGTCTCTCTCTCTCGTGGTGTGTCTTGGTTGCTGGTTCATTCATGTTTGTATGTAGATAGGGGAAAATTACTTGAAGAACTTCAAAGTATGTAGCAGTAGTAGTGGCAGAATCAAGGAAAAAAAGGCAAATAATAAGAAAAATAAAGTATTTTTTTGAAAAAATGGAAGGAAAAGAACCAAGAGCCATGTCTGCTTGGTTTGTCATGGTGTAAAGTAATATATTGCAGAGTGCGAGAGAAAGAAAGAGAAGCAGCAACAGCAGAAACTCTGGTGATACGAACCTGGGAACCACTGCCATTACTATCGCCGCCATTTAGTATAGAAAGCATGCAATGTGAAAGCATTCACATATTTTATACACTAAGGCCATCCAACATCCAACCCGCCGCTTCCAGATCATTCATCTTATTTTTCGTTCTCGTTTCCTGTTCTTCGCTTTGCCGTAGACCAGAAGTACGAATGAGCGAGCCGAGTTGTGCATTCATGTTCGAAAAAATGCTCCTTCTCTGTGGAATATCAGCTTATGAAGAGCGCAGAACAGAATACATAATTTGCTGTTTTTCATCCTTTTTCTTTACTTATGAGCTTGATAATGAGTAATTCTATATATTACTATATTGTAGATGAACGTTATGATAGCAAGAATTTCATCATTACTGCTAACTATCATCCATTTTCCAAACAGAAACTTTTGGCTAATGGTATTTTTAGGACTGAGGCACTGGCGAATGTGTGATTAGTTTGTATTTCAATGAAGACTGGCAATAGGCGTTCTTGTATCCAAATTGAAATGTTGATTTTTATGCGTATAATGTTGATAATACAGCTAGAAAATGGGCTGACAGACCTAGCCCAATAGAGAACTGTGTACGTTTGGATACACAAGAAAAGGACGAAATACTATCCCTTTTGTCAAGTTCATTATGGGTAAAGGTAACTTACAATTCCATAATCCATTTTGTTGAGACGACAGTGAAACAATTGGAGAGATTTTCAGGTGAAATAAAGAGACAAGCTATGTATGTGACTCTTTTTGTTCCATTCCATATCGCATTACTAAAATTAGGTACATTCTTAACATGGGTAATAGGTAAAATATTCACTCTCAACTAGTTAGTAAAGAACACATTTCCTTGTATTTTCCTTTTTGCCTCACAGCAGGTAGACAGAGACAATGGATAAAAATCTGAATTTACGATGTCACTTTTATCGTCATCAAATACCATATATACGAAGTGTATATTATGGTACATATAAACTGATACTACAGTTATATTAATTCTTCGAGAAAGTAAGTTGTAAACATAGGGTAGTGCAGAGAATTCAATGATGAGAAGTCCTAGTCCGTGTAGCATCGTTTATTTTGTGAAGGAATGAGCAAAACCGGATCGGTTCCAGAGATAGGAAGACGATAAATATATATTTTAGAAATGAATCCAATTCCTTTTAAAAATTTCTCTCGCTTTTATTCTTCATTTGCGTTGCGTTGTTTTCCACTTCTTTAGAGTGGATGAAACTGTTAAGATATTCACTACGCACATCACTGTATTTTCTTCAATTTAACATTGAATATGGAAAGGTAATATGTGTAGTATCTGTAATGCTGTAAAATCTGAGGTGACCTTCTGTCCTAATGCTCTTTATGTCAACATTTCAACACCATGCGAGACTTCACTGACACACAAGTGGGCTCTACAAGATACTTCATTAGCCTCGGGGAATATTCTGTAGAATGTTGTCGCGACGTGCTCCAAGTTCCAGTTTGTACTTTTTGACAAAAAATATCTCATCACTGCAGTGGGTCCTCTCAGGTTTCTTTGAAAAACTGCATGATGTAAATTATTACTTGTAGTATAAATACTTATCACTGTATTAATATCTATGTGGTAGGTCCTGCTTCATTTTGGCAATGCGTAATTACGAAATCTCCTCTATCAGAGCACCACATACTTCTGCAAGCTGATGAACGACTAGTAAATTGCAACACGTAACCACTTTCTCGGAATGATTGATATCATTCCAATAATCTGATCTGACGCAGCACCGGTTTCTTGATCGATTCCTCTGTACACAAGTATGTATCTTGCGACAAGTCGTGTGTGACATCTCTGTAATTAATTAAACAAGGGAAAATTAAAGACTACGTAGCAATAAATCACATTTTAAAATATATGCTAACAAGTTCAAGTATAGTCGAGTTTTGACAAAAGAGATTGAGAATCCTTCAAAATTAACTTTATATATGTGCAAACCTTATTATTCCATCAAAATTGTGTTTCTATCATGAAACTGCAAACTGGTTTTGATGACTGTTTCATTAAAAGCTGTCAAATATTTTTAAATTTTTATACTCTATAACTAGAAGAAATGATCTGTAAGTTAAGATGTTAATTATGATCCGTATAAAGAATCCCACATTACTGTTATGAACAGATGCATGCACATCCTGCATAGTACAGATTATTACATACAAAGGCTGCTCTACTTTTCCTCATCATTACATTGCCAGTACATTGAAAACTTTAATACCTTCATTACGCACTTCCCGAACTCCTCAAAGAATGAACTTATACGCACATCACATGCCGGGAAAGGCGTTCTGCACTTAATGGTATGGAAGCCAACATGTTGTTTCAAAATGGTTCTTTACCATTCACAAGATGCTGGATAATGGTACATTTTTATCTTGAACATCTCCATCTTTGCCAACGCAGTGCAGTTATGTACCTAGCATGAGTTCACATAATAGCCAAATTAAGGGACGCAGGATAGGCATGCCGGAGTCAAACTGCACGCACATACGGTGTTATGTAATCTAAATCCAGGAGAAGAGGATGGGTAAAGCAAGGCCAAGGGGTAGGTTAGGGTTCCATGATAATTGCATCTCATAATATTTATAAACCAGATAAAATGCACTGAGCATGTATGTGAATTGCAGCGGTGGTGGGTATAGGTTAGTGTGTGGTGTGGTGGTGGACCTAGCAGAGGTTTTCATATTGTTTATTACCTCAATTCAAGCATCCACGTAGGTATACCTAAGTACCTTCATGTACGCAAATACATAAATGCATTACTACTTACTATATATATAGATACCCTAGTTCTTATCTCTCTATATTCGTCGGCTGTATTATCCTGATGGGACAGACGGACCAACTCCATTCCATCCCTTTTTCCACTTATCCGTTAACTTTACGGTAATGTAAATGGGCAAGTAAGGTCGTTTACGTCATTGGATTATGCTTGTTACGCGTAAGTTATGATGTGGTTATGTTGACTTTTCTTTTCACTCTCTGCGAATTTCTCATTGCTGTTGAAGAAGAGTGAGCCACCGTACTCCGATCTCCGTTTGAAAAAAGCAGCGGCCATATATAAGTCCATGAACTACACACATACCTTTGTACGATGTACACTTTGCTTTGAAGAAACATAAATGAATACTTCAAAATTATGCTCCAGTAAGTTCACCTTTTTGATCAGGAAGGATTTTTAAAAACATTTTTACGAGGAAGCGGTTACTGGTAACAATACTTTTATAGAGCTCATCATCACGGTCGTAAAAGTTGTAACTTGTATAGTAACACAACTTATTACTCTAAATCTTAACGAACTACATTTTAATTACAATATTTTCAACAATGTTGCATAAAGTCGGTCAATTTTAAACTGCTAAATCACGCAATTAAATTTTCAACTCCAAAACGTAAATGTTATCATACAAACGCGTACATGTTCATTATTTTTATTTTTAAATTTATTGTGTTTATTTGAAGAATGTGATATGAACCTCCCGATTGTAACAGCAAGAACAGGAATTTATGCATTGCGTGTACATTTTTTTTAACCTTAATCCGCACGCATAAAATTCCCTTGCTTGTCACGTATACCATCCGGTTTTTGCGTCTTATTACATCTCCATAAAACAGCCAATCCAATAAGTGAGCATGCTTTATGAACTAACTCAAGACTCCACTACTAGTGGTGCGCCGCACTTGGCATAATGTGGATGGATGGTGTGTGTATATCTTGATGGATTACATTATCACTGTTGCGTAATGCTTGTTGGAGCTGAGAAAGAAGTTATTACATTATCTAAAGATTATGTTCTTGCGTGAACGTACAATCATGTAGCAGCAGCAGCAAGCATCAAGATAGATGTAAATTGGAGTTGTTCCTGTTTGAACAACATGTGAATAACTTATTTCGTCTTCTTCTTTCGTAGAATGCATATTTAGCAGTAGAGTTTGAGGTTATTTTCCTGATTTGTACATGGTTTACTTACATGCAACCACCAAACCATGCATGCATATTGTTGTTTGCGTAGTTTTGGTTCGGTTTAGTTCGTGTGTGTACAAAAATTCATAATAATAATAGCGCATAACTCAGGGAACGGCATGAGCTGAAGAAAAGAAGAAGCCGAGGCAATGAAACATTGAGCAGAAGCAGCTGAGTTGATGTTGCAAGCTAGTATGTAGAGTGACTGTTTGTAAAACTTTACAACAATATTATAAATCGAGGATATTATAAAGATGAAGGAGTAAAAAAAGGAAGAAAGATGCATGCAGATGATATGAGCGTATAAAATTCGACCGTGTGTATGCCGTGTCGTGCACGATTCGTGCTTGTACATATACCAAGCATATAAAATGCCTTGGAATCATACATTGTTACAGTATATATGCATCTGTACACTTTTACATGAGAGGGTGTGCACTTGCTCCCCTAAAAGGGAATTTTGGCTTTCAGCCATTTCGATTTTCTGACAATGATTAATTGACGACGGAGGGTCGCCATTCCTGATGGATTTCAAGGCATCCAATCTTCTATGTTCTTTATACGTAACTCCTTGCAGTTCGTTTTCTTGTCTGACGATCTGCACTTACAATGCTGCTGCTGTTGAACTGTGTCGCTTAATTCGTTAGTGTAATATTTCGCTACACTATTAACTTTACTGCGTATTGATGAGTGTTTTGTCACTCTAGTGCAGTAAACTAAAGAAAATGCAGGTAAAATTTATGTAGATGGTTACACATTGTATATGTGAGATTCTATTCAGTACACACAATCATAAGAATGAAAATTGTACCTGTTTACGTTTCAGTTTAAAATGCTGTTATGCAATCACATAATATGAATGTGTGTACAATACTAAAGTATAATAATTTTGATAGGGTCCAATGTGCTGTGTTGTATTTTTTTTCTTCTTTTTTTTGTATGGTATGGTGCATGTCCATAGTTTTTATCTAAACAGCTTACATCAAAAATACAACCCTTTCCTCTTATTTTTTCTATCCGATGAAAAAGGTAGATGTCTACAGCAAAAAGAAATCTAACCTTGTACATACATTTTATCCAAACTCTTATGCGATAGTTTTTGGTTCCCATAATGGTACAATGTACGGCAAATTGTTATAAGTTATAGACAATCTTCTGCCGATACGCAAAATACGTGTTGTGTCGATTCAACATTTTTCAACCCTCTCCTTTTTTGCCGGTGGTGGTGTGTATATATGCCTGTCTGCTACAGTTTACCCTATCAAATTTTTATAAAAAAACATCATCCATGCAACACAGAGATGATGATAACAACGTCTCGCAAGCTTGCATTTTTGTTTGCTCACTCATTGAAAACTTTTACAAGAACAAAGCCAGAACCACACACAGCCAAAAGCACATGTATGTAGATGTGTATGTAGTAGTGTAGCTCATTTTTCTTGTCCCATATCTTCAATAAATAATCATCCAGTCAGCCTTACACATAGTTTGCTGAGAGTGTAAGCGAGCAAAAAATGTTTTCAACTTGCTCACTTTTTTCAAGTTTGTTTAGTTGGTTGATTCTCTGACGAGTGTCTTGTTCTTCAGCGTGTAAGAATAACTTATTGCTAGCTTAACTGGCAATAAAAACGCCTTGTAATGACGATGATGATGATGTGCTTGCTGATGCGGATTACGTATTATGTTTTTTGCAATGTGATATACAGCAGGAATTTATCAAAGAGCAGAACGACAAGGAGATACAAAGTTTATTGTTCCGTGCGTGCTTCAATAATTATATAGCCTATCGAGACATCTGGATATCAAAATACTTGTCATTTGATAGGAAGGAAAAGAATGCGTATTGTGGAACTTTTTGGCTTCATAAAATAATTCTCTTTTCAATGCTAATGTGTGCCTATAATAGAGGTAGCGAACGGATATAATTCTTCAAACACGAACGTTCTTTTCGTACCTGTCAAATTGACATGCTTTCTGGACAAGACATTCATCAAAGATACCTACACATATAAAACTATCTACCTATAATGACCCTGTTGATTTTAAAGAAAATTAGACTATTCATGATTATATCTCTGACGAGAACGTCGACTCTTGATTAATCATTCATAGGAAGAGAGTTTGTCAGTCAAGTTTATTTACGTCTCTTGTCGTCCTCATTTGCATTCCATTTCCGAGATCGCTAATTAAGTATCGTTTGTAGTAGGAAATTTTTATAAGCACAAAAATGTTATCTTTGTGTAAATCAGTAGTTTGAAGAAAAACCTACATTTCTGAGAAAAACAAACAACTTGTAGTACTGTCATTGCAGTTCTATAAATAATTTATCTGGCGGGTATGCAAAATAAATTGAAGTGGAGGTGAATTCCAATGCCCTGATAATCAAATGATTTCAGTCATTATCTCGTCGCAAAGTAGAAAAAAATCGGATGAGTTACGATGATCAAAGTTTGAAGTTTTTGAGATAAGAAACATGATGACATGATTTTGAATTGGGACTGCAACATGCGATAAATATCTTTTGGGTTATCCCTATCACTATTGCAACAATGAGTATAGAAATTTAAATCTGTTTGCTGACTTGTTAGTTGATGATATCAGGGGAAATCAGATTTTGTTTGGAGAGCCACATTGTTAAACATAAAGAGGGAAAGTGCGTTTCCCAGTTCCTATTCACTTCTCCACTTGTGTGTCAGAAAATGCATTAGATCTTGTTTGGAGGTCTCATAAGGCAAGGTTCGGAGGTGGTGGGAGTGAGATATGACATGAAGGAATTTAAAAGATATACAACAAGAAACAGGGAAAAAGTGAATGGAATAAAAAGAGGAAGCAACATAAAATGAGGAGAAAGGAGGGAGAGAGAGAGTGAACCAAAATGCACACCTGCTACCTCATCTCGATATTTGCATTCCACCCTTCTGCTCCTCAGTTATTCCCCGAGAGTGTGGTGCCATACGCTACTCTTATTCGGTTTTTCGTCCTCCAAAAGCTTTACAATAATGCCAAGCTCTCTGCCTGTCTAATTCAAAAAGGAGTCGAGAGAAAGATACCAACTAACTTCAGCAACCAACCATACGCATACATGCATACATTACCTATACACACGCGTACAATGTACAACAAACAGCACCTCTTTGCATTTTATTTGGAGTTGGTTGGAGAGAGGAACGAACGAACGGCAAAATCCAATTTACAATTCTGCTCAGAAACCCATATGCCATAAATCTTGTACTGTTCCCTGAGACTGAAGCGTTAAATCTTTCTAAAAAATATGCTCTCTCTCTTTCTCTCTTTGAAAGAGAGAGCCAGCAAAGCCCATGAATGCATACATATACAACATGAGTTTAGCATGGAACCGGCCAGCCCCTAAATCAATCCGTTTTCAAATAACTTACATGGCTAACATCAGCAATGCTACTGTTCAAAGTCTATTCACTCACGTTGCTGCTCACACCAGAGTACATTCGTACATATTAGGAGGATGTGAGGACGAGAACGACTACTGCTCTTTCTTGCCTCGAGTCTGCCAACCAGTGTACCCTGTGTGCTCTATTGTTAACCGTATGAATACCGTTAATATCAATTCAGCTCAGAAAGAAAGAATGAGCCATTACACTATGCCAAGTTACTAGTCGAAGTTATGCAGGTCCTGCTCAATAATGATAATATAAGAAAATTAAAGTAGTAGCGGCATAAATTGCTGAGCTTGCAAAACTGGCAACGAATCAGATTATTTAAAAGTGTTCCATATAAAATACTTCAGCAAGTGCCGAGTCGACGAGAATGCAAGCGCTGACGAATCATGTTGGGTGAAAATGAGGAAAACCTTCAGCAACACATTTTCACCTGCTCAAACATTTCATATAACAGCTCATGGGAGTTAAGTTATGTCAAAGCTACTGGGAATTTTGGCAACATCTCGACTAAACTGGTCTACAAGCTTTGTGAGCACTTTTTAAAAGTAAAATTCAGATGTTATAGCAAAAAATTATTAGACTTTACTTCAAGACATGATATAACTTTGAACCAATCACGATAAATAATGTAAATATGCTCTCATAATACAGCTCATCACTCATTTAAATTAAGTGCGGATGCATTTCAAAAATCGTAATTTATTTTATTGGATTAACCAATCGCGCATGTGGTCACACAGTCTATCCTTCTTTCTTTCAAAGGATTTTCTTCGGATTCGGATGAGTTCACATGGCCTTTTGAAAGAAGAATGCTTAAATGTTTCGATTAAAGTTGTCTGTTTTAAGGGATGCCCTATTGAATCCATAAACACATAATAAATAGCCGGCTCAAGAAGAGAACATTTTAAATGCCAGCTTTATCAGAAATCCTTCCATCCTCCATTTTTTTAAACAGATTGGTGCACTCATCAACTTGAAACCACAGGCTTGTTTTTAAAACTGCAAGCAATAATCATAAAACTTGTCCTAATGACATAATAGCCATTCTCTGGCTGTTTGTGGTTGCATTTTTATCATTGGCATACAAACAGTGGCAATGGCATGCAAAAACTGCTGAGAGATTCCAATACAAGTAAAATATTCAATGTTTCAGCATAACGCATAAATAAATGATTTTCAACCTTTCATATTTTTTATTTCAGGTTCTTGTGTGCCATACATACTCTATATAAGGAACTTTGTCAGTGTCTACAAACAGGTAAGCTTTATAATTTTATATTGTGTATAATATAATGTATATATACGTACATAATATGCAAAAAATGAATCTGTGGGCAATTTAATTCAAACACAAAATAAAATTCAATGATCGTCATGATTGTATGAAAAAGTGCATGAAAAACACACGCATCAAGCCACGCTAGAAGACGGTGAAAGCAAGCTGAACAAAGATTGCGATCTGCACTCTTTCTTACATGAGCTGAAACCCGATCTGGCGAGAAGCATCTCCACGTTTCATGATTAGATTATGGATGGCGCTCACATAGAGTTACGCGTCTTCCGTTCGCGTTGGGTTTCTCTTCAACAAAACTTCATCCCACTCTCACCCTAGTACCTCTCCCAGACTAGAAAATGTATGGCTACACGTAAGAGTATGGAACTCCATGCACGGTGGTATGTACATACTCACGTATATATATTATATCCAAAGGAGTTGAGAACACCTTAAAACTCCAGTGGATGCTTTTATAACAGCTCTACTACTTTTGTTCATTCATTCTAAATTGCCCCAATACAAAGGCAGTAGCAGCTCTTCAGTTTCATTTCCTTTGTTGCTATTTCACACTATAACTACTGGAGTTTATATGACAAAATGCTGCACAAAACACATGGATGCTTTTCTATATACCGTGAATGATCTTAATAATATAAGGTCTGTTGTGCAGTACAGGTTATTTAAAAAACTCATAGGTATAGGTTGAATACATTGGATATATATTATGAGCAGTTAAATTTTATGTATATCTGGGTGGTAGGTACACTGCCAAACCGTTTTTCATAGACTTGGTCGTAACTCACCCGCACATACCTCATTCGATGCAATGAACATACATCTCTTTAACACTTTCGGCTGTCTCCCCTTATGCCACTCGATTGTAACTAACTGCCGGGACTTTTCGGGGAAAAGAAATACGTAGTTCCACTGTTTCATGAGATATGGAGCCTCAGTGCTTCGAGACTATTTACGAGCTGTTGTGTCATATTTTTAAAGCATGCCCATTTTATTCATGCTTTCTACACCTCAGGGTTGTATGAGTTTTAAATGGAAAAAATCTGAGTTGAAGGGAACTGTGTAAGGCTTTGTTGTTCAAACCATATTATCATTCCAGTATTCGTTACCTCTTTCTTGTCAATTGCAGTGTTTGGTGAGTGATCAGTCATAATCAAAGATTATAAATAAAAATGCATTAATTTTAGGAACTAATATTTAAAAGCAGTTCCACTGAGAAAAAACTTCAGCCAATGTTTTATTGTGTTTGCATTGCACTAAAAATCCCTAACCCTTTACCTTTCAATATGTGAGTCCAAGTATTGTAAATCAAGTCTGGCCAAAGCAAGTTTAATCATAGGCTTTGGATCATGCAGGTAACAAATCATATTTCATGACACGATATGCATGATGCATTTTCTTTTGTTTTTCATGTATATTTTGAAGCTATAAAAATGTGATGTGTTGAGGTGGGACTGTATGTTACGCCTTATTGCGTGATCCCAGTCTCGGCTTTATCGTTCTTTGAAATCATGAATGAGTGTGGTAGAAAAATACAATAAGCATCATGTGTAAAATGGACAATCAAAATGGGTATTACGTTAAATTGCACAGGTACAAAATAAAGCAAATGTCATTCATTCCTATTTTTGTATTTATGAGTTTAAGGAGAAAATACTGGAAGCAAAGGTTATCCCTATTCCATTGAGATTTTTTACTTTTGTTTGCATTTTAAAAATTTGATGAGCACATCGAACTTCCTCTAGTGATAATTAAGATCCACACTGTATAAACACAGTGATGAAGGTTAGCTAACTGACACTAACATGAATGATATAAAAGCTCCCTTAATTGATGATGAAAGTATTGTTTAGTTTATAATGTTGACATAATATCTGCAGCAACTCACCTCAAGTGACTTTTCAAACAATGAAATGCGCATACATTTTTTTTCTCTCACGCAAGTACATTGTACTGGGAAAGAATACGAGTAATGAATTAATTAAGAAAACTATGGACCTATTATTTTTTGCTAGATCATGTCGTGTATTTCAAAATCACTAGATACATTACGTGATAATGCAGAATTGTGGCTTTAACTACGAATAAAAGTTCATATGTCTGGCAATTTACCTTTGCTTGTACTATTCTTCATAGCTTCAAGATCCATGCAAAATATCCACAAAAATTCTTTCCATGGATTATGTTTTTAAACCACAACAGCTGCAAAGCACCAGCAACACTTTTGCAAACACTTCCCCAACACAAAGAACTCTTTTCTCAAAGCTCACTTCACGATGACACATGTACAAATTTTCGTTTTTCCTTTAATTTCACGTTTTAAATGAACATATGAAACACAAGCAATCTAGCATTTCTGAAAAAATTTGAATAATGTAAAATTTCTGAAACCCTCAACTAGGAAATTGCTTTTCGTCATCTTTAACTCAAGTTCAAGTTCACTCACTAAGGCCTCGAAAGAAACTGGCAACCTCATGCTGTATAACAGTTTTTTACTCAGCATACAACAGTAAGTTTAAATTTCTCTATTGCAAGTCTGGAAAGAAACAGCAATAAAAAATGTGCTGGTGAAGAGGAAGCAAAGTGCATATTATTGCATAATATTTGAAAGTTAAATAGAGGGACAAAATTGGAGCAATAAAATTACAAAAGAAGCAATAAAAAGGTAAGGGCAATAAAAAACACAATGCAATACCGTACCGGTGAGTATTGCTCTCATTTTTTCGTAAAACATTCAAATCCAAACAAACCAAAACATCTCATCTAAATGCCGTTGGTGTCATTGTCTGTTGTGTTATGTGCCATAATGCAGTTTACTACTGATTACAACACGTATTTGAATATTCATTTCCTTATAACAAGTCCAACTATATTACTTTACAATCAATGGTAACAAGCTCTTGTACAGATTGCTAATATTTTACTTCATTCAAGAAGATCCTCAGGCCTTAAAAAGTCTAGTAGATTGCTTCCTGGGGACATCCGTGTGATCTTCTCATTAGTGACCCAGTTTCCCTTTTAACATGCTCAAGCATTTTATGACTTTCATTGTGCACTTGAACTTCAAAGTTATAAAATAGCATCTTTTTACATGGTCACAAACGCAATATTATGGTCCAGTTCATATTTTTAAAGTGAAAAAGCATAAATGATGTTAGTGTATATGTATTAGGTGCATAAAACAAGAAGTGAAGCAACAAAATACCAATTCTTACCTTTTGTCAGAGGTTTGTCACATGAATTTTGATATGTAAATGACAGGATCGATTCTTTTGATTTTTATGGATGCTGTAAAACTTGAGATTTGAAAATCAGAAAAGCATAAAGGGTAAGTTACTTCATCTCCTCAGAAGATAATATTGTGAGTTCTTCCCTGATCCTGAGATATGTAAATCTCAGAATGTAATTTACGCATACAGTAAGGTATGCATGATAAAACAACCAAAATATTAGTATGGAACGAAAGTATGATCTTGATCATAGTAAATTGTGTACATAAAGCCACTAAAGGTGCTAGGTGCTTGCTAATGTGTATTTTATCATTGCTTCATATTTTCGCTTTTTCGTAAGTCATAAAACTTGAGAACTGGATGAAAGGACGATTTTGTAAATGTGTCCCTTTCAGAAAAAAGTTCACTTTTACTCATTTCTAGAAACAATAGACAATAGAGCCCTTTGTTTCTCATAACTAACGATAAGATCTTCTATTTCGAATTCAGGTGGTTAAAACATACTGCGTTTCGTTACTGGGTCAAGCGCATTATTATTTAAAGTACAAATTTACTTTCATTTAATTCATGGAGCATTTTATAGATTTATCTTTAAATCACAAAGGACATCCGGTAGGTTGGTTTCCAAGAAGGACCCGATTCAAAACAAGCACTTAACAAAGCTTGGTACCTATTTTAAATTAGGTATCAATTAACCGTGCATTGTACATCCAATTGCATTGCTTCATTCTAAACACGCGTTTCAACACATGTAGGCATTAGGTATTTATGTAACAATTCTTATTTACATCACAGTCATTGCTCATCATCAATCATGAGTTTTGTTTTGCTGTTCTATTTATGTTAAGCTCATGTAAGAACAAAGCTTCACTAGATAATTTATTCTGTACTTTAACTTTAATATACAATAATACATTGTACAACATGCATGTAATTAAAATAGCCCCTCTAAAACCTGTGCATCATTTTTTTTTTGCAAAAACTATATTGTTCTGGTTTTGCAAAGTTTGCAATAACTTTGTCTATTTCCTAAAAGCTTTAGAATGTTTGCTGCTGTATGTACTATTTGATCTGCAACATTCTGCCCTTATGTAATTGATATCAAAATCGATGCAAAAACGCTACTTGGATTCTCGCTCTTAACGTGTTTTGATCTATCGTGAGATAAAAGCGCTGAAGTTTCTGATCTCACACTCTACAGGTTAGTGCAGGTGTCAGAGAATGCATTTTATGATGCTACTTAAACATCTATAAAAGTAGAAAGATTATTACTAAAAATGAAATATTGCATTTTATTTGATGCTTTGTTGTACTGCCGGAAAGAGTTGAATTGCAGTATTTACGCAGTTAACGTTTGAACTACCATAATGGACAAACAAACATAATAATACTTTTTTTTGCATTTCTGCTTGCCAATCAGCTTTTTTCAACTAGAAAGCCTTGAGCCTTGTAGCCATGCAGTGCAGCAGACTTTAACAAGGAGGGCCGCCCCGTCATCTGTCTGGTGCGGCGGATGGAGAAATGTTGTTCTTGTATGCGCAAACATTTTTATGCTCATGTACCTTGTAAAAAATAAATTGTATCAATAAGCAGCTCTGATAATCATAGTCATATAAAGGGTACACTTACGTGAATGCCTATATTTTATATAAGCAGTAATTTTTTGATAGCATGCAAAGTTGTTTTGATGCGAGCAATATACAATGAAAATTTAAGCTAGCTGCAAATTACCAACCGTTATGTGCAGAATACTAATGAGGTGGATGGGATAGTGTATTCTTTGATCTACACGGACTACTGCATTTGCTTATGCCTATATATTTTTTTATTTGTTTCAACGCAGTAGGTTCGGTAAAAAATCATGATAAAATGCTCAAAACATTCAGTCAGACAAATTTGTAATTAAAAGTTTTTAATCTAATTTAAAGTGTAAATTTTTTTACTGAAACTTTTACTTACAGAGATTCATCGTTGCATTTATTTGAAGAAGTAATTTTCTAAACAATGAGTAATGCAGCGGCTTGCATATGATTTAATTTTTGTTGTTTACAAACAGATGTAAAGTTATGGAACCGTTGAGTTAATTTGCATTGATTTATTTTTACAAAATACAATCCCAAAAATCCATACTCTAAAATTTTGATTACAAAAGAGTATGCAAAAATGTGGCTTTCAGCGACGAAGATAACACATTTAATAAGTTATATAAGTTGTATCGTTTCAAGCCGCAGTTATTTAAAAATCTTTGTTCTGCAAATCGGAGAATTTTAAGGTTGAATTAACCGTTGTATTTTTAGAAGTATGCATTTAATATTTAGTCCCTCACTCGTTGTGTATTTTAACCAGAATGAAATCAAACATATTACAATGCAGTACGACATGAGAATTTTGTTTTGATTGCACTTGTATACAACAGCCTACTGCCAAAGCATCCATTACCCTTCATGATAGTTATTAATGTTTTACTCGCTGTTCTGCTCAGCTACTGGTTGCAGTGGGCAGATACCTTTATTGTGGGCCAAGACGGCTGTCAATCAAAAATCTCATGGTGCAACCATTTCCCACACAGTATTTATCTAAAACCACAACCTACCACAGCGTGCTACCTTCGTCACGTTCCGTTTTAAGAATTCCTCCATATTATACGTAATATGCATGCATAATCGTTTTTGTAAGCAACTGAGCAATCATTTATTTAAAAGCTGTGCTATCAGCTCATATGGAACTCATTACAGGACTCATTTACACCCTAGCTTCATACTCGATTTTCCGTACACTGTTTATGTACAGAGTTTTAATATAATCTATTGGAATGGACATTAAGGGCTTTAAGATATTTTCGTTTTCAATATCCAATTTTCTTCAATGTCTGAAGACTGGACTGGTTTTTCTAAAAGGGCTGTACTCTGCGGGGAACATAGAAATTCCGTTCAAGGATATTGCATGAACCCAGAATTCCAGCACAACCTCAAGCAGGTTCATGTTGTCCTAAAACTGTTTTAAAATGAAATATGAAATATAATTTACAAAATCCAAGGAAGTCCCAGTCCCTTGCCATGATAAGCGAGTGCTCATCTAATCAATTTTATGCTTATTATGGGTACAACTCGCGTTCGTTCATACTTCTATGTACATACATAAGATTCAATTTTCCCAGGAATTTATGATTTTCTTGACTTTCGAGTAACAATTAGGTATCCTTTGTAGCTTATTTGGGGGCATAAAGAAAGATAGGTTTTTTGAATGCATACAAAATTAAATTAGAAAATCGAAAATCCCCGCACGGGTACTTTACATGTAAAATCAAGCTCAAATACGTTTGATTAAAAATGTAATATTACGCACTTACCCATGTATGTGCACATTATAACATGCAACGTAATCTATCTTTACAATTTACATCTTGCTACATGAGTGTGGTAGAATCTTAGAAATGGAGTAAGGATGAAAGTTAGTTTTCAAGTGAAACGTTTTCACTTCCAAAATTTTCCCCAGGTGTGTACCATGGCTGTGTGCACCTAATCTACCTTACAATCATACTATGGTACCTCTGCTACTCTACTCTCTGCATTGTTGACCATTGAATTCAAGCCAACAATCAATGTAAATTACACGACGATTATCAAGAGCACGATACACATCAAATCGCATCATATCGCCATCGACGTGCGTGTGTACAATATTATTACCCTCCACACTAAAGCACTAACACAATTCTGCTGCAGTGTCTGCCTGAGCCGCGTTAAAGTGTAAGGGCGACCCTGAAAAATAAAAAAAAGTAGGAGAATTCAGAAGAACTGAAGCCTCTAACTATATGACTAACCTTCATCGAAGATTATGAAGAATTTTCGAGCAAGTAAACCCTCTGTCTGTCCGCATGCTTTAAAGATATTTCTACCTTGTGTTGTTGCGGTAAAATACAAGTAGTAATATTAAATAACAGACTTACATTGTTGCTATCTTTTTTCTATATGTATGCATGGCGTGTACCTTGCAATCCCAGCTTGATTCGGCTTCTTTCTGATCACCCTAATAGTAACAACTAACGAAATGCTTGCACTTTAACTTGTAAACGATCATAAAACAATGTATTTACAATGCTGCGTGAGGTTAGCCTACGCATAAAAAATAACTTTGCATTCTCAACAATACATATATGCTCTCTGCCAAACTCCATACATCACGCGTTTTTTTGGATTTTTTATTGGATTTCGTTGCGTTTGTTAATGATAATGTTATGTGCATATCTTTACAAGTTCATGTAAACCAACCCTCTTTAGTTTAGGTCATGATGTTGGTGATGATGATTAATACAAGATGATGCATGTGAGATTGGGTTGGTGCGAGTTATTACAACGTTATAGCTGCGTGCCACCACTGTTACATGATACTGTAGAGGAGTAATCAGTAAGTAGAAGTCATATAGTTTCCATTACATTGTTGATAGTCAGCAGCATTGTTGGCCTCAAACAAAAACAAGCAATAATTGAATTAGTCTTTGGGTGTTCTCTGATAACTACCCTTAAATGACCAATAAATTGATTAAAAAAGCAGAGCTACCTTTATTTGCGAATTGGTGCAGACCCTACCGACTTTAATGATGGTGGTTTGGATCTCTCAAAGTGGTGGTAATGAGGCGATACGCAAGACTATTAGTAAATAGCAAATTTGTGAACCAGTTTGTCGGTGATTTCTCTTCATTCAACAGGACAATTAAAAGCTAATTCAGCATTCTACGAGATTTTAATGTGCTTCAAATTTGCAGAATTCTGTGTACAAAACTACTTATAAAGCAAACCGCCAGTGGCAAATACATCACTTGTAATAGTGCTTGTTCTATTTGAATTAAAATTGTGATCAAGTAACAGTTCTCTCATTTCTAATTGATAATACCATGGCTGATAACAAGGATATAATTACAGTCTGTCAAACTCCGTTAGAGTCTCGTTATTGTTTATTTCTGGCTGTATAATGAAATGCCATGATTGATCGTTGTTGAGTTTTATGTTGTTTGTTGAACGTGATATTTTTATTTATATAACAAAAGACCATGCATATTTGTAATATGCTTAAGTAAAAAAGTAATTAATTTGTGGGTTTTAATTTTACGGAAGCTTATTAAATGAAAATACATAGGTAGAGAAGCGTTAATATAACAAGAATTTTTACCGATACCAAATTAAAATTCAATACACATTTCTTCTGATTTGTTGGCCGTTATCGTGAAGTGGTTGGAAGCCCGGAAGCTGCACCGTCACCCCGTATTTATATCAGAAACTGTATCAAGCTTGGTTCAAGATGCAATTTGGCTGGGAACAGTGTGTGTGTAGAAATATCTGCATGGTGTCTTTGTAAGCGAAGCTACGAAAACAGAAGAAAAAACTTGTTGCTTTTTTTCTGTGCTTTTTGCACATTTTTTATGTAAAACGTTCGTCCCATTTTGATGCTTGTCTTCTAATTAGCATTTAATTGCTACTTTCCTCCTCCTTTTCTCTTGTAAAGCCATTTTTATTACGGTTTCCAATGCCTGTACCTGAATGGTATGAATCTATAAGTGTACTACTTAAACTTTTGTAACGTACAAAAGGTTGACGATTCTTGAACTGCTTCGGGCTAATTTTGCTACGTTTTTCACTATTTGTGCAATAAATTATAATTGAAGTGTTACAGTGCGTATAAAAAGTCATACAATCTGCTAATAAATAAAATGAAGACATTGAAGGGGTGATTATTGAGGAAAAAGTTCAAAAGACTTTTTACAAGTTATTTGTGCATCAACACAAAGTTGAATCAAAATGAATTCTTGTAGTATTGCTGTATTTTTTTTTAGCAAAATGTAATTTAATTGAAAATGTGAAATGAGATGCTCATGTTTAATTGCAAACAAATCATCAGTTTTGCTGAGTTAATTTTTACAAGTATGACTTTTATCTGTGGTTATTGTGAGAAGCGATTAATAATGTTGATTAAATATATTTTATTATTTATGACTGACGTTACAAATTACTCTTGAAGTGAGCTATATGTCTCACTATTTGTTTAGTTGCTTATGTCGATTGTCATTCTCAAGAAAAGTCAGCATCAAACTTTGCACAATGCATTTATACGGGGAAATGGTGGGTGGAAACAAGCCTGGAAGAACCCCTTAAATTTTAAATGATAGAAAAGAAATTCTCACAGTGATAATAAGTAGTTTGAGGAATTGAATTTCTATCACCGACAAGTTTTACCCTCTTCACCTATAAAATTAATCCTAAAGGCTAAAACTACAGCATACAACAACACAACGTTTGGCACGGATAATATGACTGAGCGTCCATTCCTCTGATATAAAACCAACGACAAGCCACATTAGCAATAAAAGTGATTTGTTATTCATATTAATTAAAATTAACGGTGTAAGTATGCGCTATTTACATTCTAAAATGAGATTTTGATTGGATTGGAAATGGCAAATTACAAGCTCACTCGCTTATTTTTTGCTTTGATGAAGATGATGAATGGCAAACGCAAAAATAACCTGTTACAAGAAGTTCACTGTTGCTGATCATCTCCACAGCTGAAGAAGGTACAAGTACACGAGTTTATATGGATATTATAATATACAAAGTATGAAATGAAAGAACAGCAATGAATGAACAAGTAAGATGAGAAACAGATTCACAAGTCTTTTGACTTTCGACCACTCACTTCATGAAACACCACAAGTAGTATTATCACATGTACATTTTTTCCCTATCATATACTTATACTTATTTTATGTCAAGAATATAAACACATGTGCATATATTTTATTATACAATGAAATAAAAAAAATAACTCGGCTCTTGACTTGACTCGCTGTCTGCTCTTCTTCTTTTCTGTGCAGTTGTTATTGTTGCCGTGTACGTATATGTTGGCGTGATGCTTATCTAGTGATTTATGGCGGGATACACGTCTCAAAGTGTAATTCTGAAATAAAAAAATTAAGAGAGAAGTAAAAACGAATGGTGAATATTTGCTAGTGTATATATTTTCATACAAGTTGCGAAAAAAAATTATGAGGAGAACTCTAAATAAATATGACTTTTAAGAGTACTTACCTGATTGCGCGTATGATCTTTTATTATGTACACATTTAACTGCAAATACCTTCAATGGGTTTTACTTTGTTGTTGGTGTGCATGAATGAGATTATTATCTGTGAATATTATCTGTTTAAGTCTCAAAGTGACGGATTTATGTAGATGAAGGCGCAATTATTTTTTTTCAGGCACACGCATAATACCGATTTAATATGAGTGATAATACGGGAAACTGGGAAGTTTTCAAAGTTTACATGTCTGTAAAATATTAATAGAATGGAGCAAAGCTTTCTAAAAGTGCTAATCCTTTAATCCATAAGTTGAAGAAAAGCAAAACGGTTATCCATACTGATGGAATTAAAGGTTTGCTCTTTCTCAAAGGAGGTACACATAAAAGTCATGCATTGGTTTGAGGAGGAGTTGTCTGTGATCTAGCTAAAATACGTGATGCGTGATATCAGTTAAAGAAAGCGCTTATCATTTAATACGATGCACGAATAGGGAAGGTAGAGAGCACAGAGGAAAAATACTTTGGTTGCGGTGCAAACGGAGAGGTACTGACCTCAAGATTTGGCCCTGACCTGAGTGATGCGTTTTGACACAGACATCAACACATGTCTACACTTAATAATCGCAGCTTTTCACTGACTGCGATTAGGAAGAGCGACAATAAATGAGGCAAAGCAGGATTTGAACTAGTTTAACGAGAAAGCATTTTTCATACATAGTTTGCACACAATTGAATAAAGGATGTAATTCGCGGGGTGCGTATGTGAAGTAGGAGTGAAGTATTTTATTAATTATTATCAGCAAGTTTTTTTTCTTCTCTTCACAGGAGGATTTGCGCTTTTGTTGATAAATAAGATTCTAAATTATGATGATGAGAAGGAAGAGAAAACAACATAAGAGTAATTTGTACCGTCTAGGTTCTCATCATGATAGCAAAAAAAAATATCTACCTACAATTTACTCCTTAGCGAAGGTTTAAAGCATTCGTTGTCCTTCTCAAGTAAAATGAACGGAATGGAACAAAATGTGAGATAAGCAGACATGTGAGCTCTATGCTGAATTATGTTGGAGGCTATGTCTGTAGATATGCATGTGTAACAGTAACAGTTAGCATAACTATGCTTGCATTGTTATCTCATGTCTACTTATTATGTTTTCCGGATGCCACGCTAATTTCAATCGCGTCGTAAACTTGTGGAAATGCCAGATTTTACAGCTAGAAGGTGGGGATTAGGATGTATCAGAGTAACTATTATTAGTTTTTAATTGAAGAGTAACCGCATCATAAATTAATATGCGCTTTTTTATCATTTTGATCTTTATTAATATAATGGATATATAGCTTTCATTCGTTGAGAATTATAGTATTAATGTATTAACTATAAACTGTACAAATGGGAATTCTACAATGTAAGAGAGCTGTTTTAAGGAGCTCTCAAGTCTCCCTCTCCTTGTTGACCACAGAGATCTAATTTCTGACCAAAAAACTGAGCCAGACCTTATCTCCAAACAGTTCATCCCTAATTTTTAAGGTGTCTCTCTTTTCAACCATAAATATCTGAAAATACGCACTTTGTTGTGCATTACACAACTGCATGGTTTCACCTGCATGCATAGTTCGTTGACTGGCTGTTATATGTTCAAGATCAACTTTACACATTTTACAGTACGATTTACGACACAGGTATGAAGATTGCAGGTTAACCCTTTTGAGTAAAAAGGTAGATAAACAACTGGGCTATCAAAAACACGACTTACATTTATTACCTAAAGATTACCTAAGAATATGTCAATCATCATGCCATATCATCTCACAAAGGTGAAATGAACTACTACAGAATGATGCTTGAAAAACTGTCACCAAGCTAGAGTGTGAGGGCAATGAAAAACGCTGTACATGGTTTACAAGACGGCGAGTGAAAAACTATGCTTGCTTTATTTTTTTACAACTGGTCTACTTGCATCCAGCATCCATTCATTGTCCTATTATTGAGGGTGAACCTTTACTCATCTTTAAAATGATAAAGGAAAAAATGTGATCCCGTTTTGTTGTGCAATAAAACCATAAAACATGGACAATCAGGTTTACGAGTTGTGTCCACTCTGGACTCTGGAGACTTTTGGATGCGAAGCTTAGGTCCTACAGTATTGCTGTGTGTGCACATAACTTGCTGCCTGCTGTTGGTTTTTTCTACAATGAATGTCAATGTCATAAAATCATTTGTGTAACTTTTTCAGTAAAAATCCCAAAGCAAAGAAATGCTTTTTCTTCATGTTTTACATACGCAAAAATTGGATCTGGACACACGATGTGTTAGGTCAGGTATTATATGGCCTTACCAAGTAGGAAGTGTATTACTCGCTGATGTAGGTTTTTGGGCAATTCTTCAGAGATGGTTTAAAACGTTTAAAAAATATGACCCCAGTACTTACCAGATTGCATTGTTAAAAGACATTGGGAGCATAAAAGTTTACAGGATTGCTTGCCACCCAAACTTTACATGTTTCTTTGTTAGTACAATTCAGTTACTGGATAACTGTATAAGGATAGCATTACCTAAATGGAAAATCATGTACTTTACTTTGTTAGGCAATCATGAAGAAAGGGTGAAAGAGTTCAGAAGTCAGTGGTGGTGCTGTTCTGTGTAGTTTTGTGCTTTCGGAAACGATCAAATATTTCTCGAAATATTTAAGAGATAGATTAAAGAAAATAAAAAAGACTGCTAGTTAAAAAATAGTTAATATCTGAATTCTTTTAGAACTGGCATTATTAAAGTGTAACTGTAAATTTTTACTGACAAAGCGTACATGCTTTTGAACTCAAACTTGAATCATCAGTGCTACCCAGCCAGCCATGCTTTTTAAAGTTACTCTTTGAAACGAGTCACATTTTTATTCTTGCAACAAAGAACTTGGTCTCCATCTCAGGCTTGTAGCACTTTTCCAAACCAAAAAAGCCGCTTGTGTATAACTTCCGGTTGCTCCCATCCAGCCGCTCATGACGATCTACTTCCCCTCTACTTTTAGTTTGTTCCGGTTCCTTCTAAATAGTATAATGGAATGAGTGTGTGTATATACATTCTAAAAATATTGCTCAAACGAGGGTTGAGTCAGAAGAGGGGACAAGATGTTTAAAAATGATAATTTAGTGTATATTTCATTTTGTTTACTCTGTTCTCTTTAAATGAAAACTAACCTACATCAAATATGGCTAAAATGACGTGCCGGAAGAAGCTACGTTTTTACATTTTAGTGTTTATACAGACTTTTTTGATTGTGCTATAATTACAGCGTCTCAAATCCTGGGCTTCCACAAATCAAACTCAATGCATTTAAAAATGAACTCGATTATTTTAAAAGTTTACCGCTAGTGGTAAAATCACAGTTATAATTTTCAAGATTTATTCAGTTGTGTGCTGCCAAAAATAGCTACTGTAAACAATCAGTGGTAGGTAAGTTGATCCGTCTGAGCTTGAGATTATTTAATAATTATGATTAATAGTTTCCCCCGTAATTTATCTATCGTAATGTGTACGTAGAATATCTACAGTGAACATACCCATAATTATTTGCGCCGTTGTTAAAAGTCTGATAGCGTGAGCATATATGCAACATGTTTAGAAATTACAGGTCGGTAAACTTCAAATGATGTTAGTAATTTTACCAGTTTTAGGTATTCTTCATACATACTTTTATAAATCTGATCGACCAAATAGCTACTTTAAATAATTTCAACATAGTTTACGTTATGAACAACTTGTATTGTGCGCGTAATTCAATTTATGATATTCCATCTCTTTTTTTAGACATATCATCATGATACTGCGTCTACGGTAGTCTTTCTTTGAATTAAGGGAAATAGATTTTTGGTGATTCAATATCTTTTATTCTTGGAAGACATACATCATTACATGGATAGTTAATCATTAAACAAAACAGATAAACTATAATATGCCAACACGTTATTTGTGGTTGCATTAATTTTTACATTATTTTCTCAAGCTTAAACATAACTTTTCTGTATTTTTCACCGTATATCAAGGGCTCAAATAGTAAATATGGGCTATTATGTTGAACTGTATCATTTCAAGCCAAGCCACCCTACCAACATAGAACAAATGTATATGTTATGTTATATGTTATACTATACGTACATGGAGTGATGATGATTCTTCGTCCATAAAAAATAAAGAGAAGGACATGATGTAGACAGGAAAGCAGCAGACAGGCGAAACCTTAAAAAAGAGGGAGAAAAAGAATTACACAAATTGTTATAATATGAGCTATGTGTATGATGACTAACAAAAATTATTACTTTTCGGCTCAACTGAACGCATTTTTCTTTTTTGCTTTTCGTTTGGCTTGAGTGAACGAAGATGTGTATATTCACACAACCCATTCATGAAGTGTGCCTTTTATACAAAGTTGGATACTTTCTGTCGTATGATTCCCTATAAATTTTGAAAGACACACAATGTGTATATGGAGATGTTATGAATTGAAAAAAAAATAGTAAGATCCGTTTCGAACGTACGTACGAATTTAGTAGGATATTTATTTACGGTTGTTGTGGTAGACTGAAAAGGCAGATTAACATGTTCATAATTCATATTCAGTTTATTTCTCATTTCCGACTGATGAGTCAAGGGCAAGACCTCCTAAATTATTTCTCTGATTTTATGCTTTCATGAAGCGTAGCTCTAAAAGTGCATGAGGGCACCGTCACAACAAATCATAAAAGTATGAACTGATAGCGCTTACCATGCGTTTTCCTTACTCTGTGAAAGTTATTTAAAACTCAGAGTGGTCAATTATACCAAAGAGAACTAACTCGTGTGACTAAATGAAAAATTATTCATAAAAGCTCAAACTTTTTATTGTTTCACTCTAGCCATTAGAGCTAGTTTTAATCAGAACATTTTGAATGAATGAAAGAGCGAATGAACCTAAAGTATATAACATGTCACGTTATTTACCCTTCCCGTTATCAATTACCACTGTAATATTTCATGTCAGAAATCAATGATATCTCTTAATAAAGTCATTGTCATTTGGTGCTTCTTAAATACGCCTTGAACTTCAGCAGACGAGGAGGAACAAGCGACCAAATTATTTGATATATTTAAGCTAAATAAAAAAAGTCGAGTAATTAAGTGGTCCTTGAGGATTTGAGATAGCCATTTATGACTAAATAATTACCTCACAAGTGTAGTCTGAACATCATTACAATACCATAATTTTAATGAGTGGGATGTCCTTTTTGCGTGCGATGTAATTGCTGCCCTCATCATAATTTTGATCAGCCAACCGTTCTGCTGCTGCTGCCGTAGTTTATGGATCTACTTCTGTTTTAATATTATTACTCTGGTATATCTTAGCATAATAATGAATGTATAAAGGGTTAAGAAGCAATACTCTACATTCATTTTGCAGACATATTCAGCGGATGTACGAAATGCAGAGCTCATCACTCCGGCTAGGTTAGACATGGGGAGAAATATACACTGAGCTGTATAATATGAAATATCTATTATTGTGGTGCAGACACATTTTGATGCTTTGTTAGGGTGGTTGTAAGCTATAAGGATGTTCATGTAATAAAATCGCTTAAAAGGAAGCTGATTATTATGTGCTTGCGGTTTGACTTGTGAAAGCATATATGAGCACCAGGCTACTATGTAGTTTGGAATGAAAGGGTGTTTCCTTAATTCATTAGTTTGAACCTCTTACCGAGTTCAAGAAATGGTGTTTTAAGTACATGGCAATAAAATATACTGGCATGTTTTTATATTGCAATTTTATGATGACAGACACTTCATTCTCGTCATTAGCTGGTCATAATCAAAGCAATAATCAACTTCATAATTCACACTAACTGTATTTAATATGAAACTACTGATTTCGAATGAGCATGCATAATTTGTTTAATGAAATTACTGGTGTAGGAACTAAGCCTTCAAACAGCAATAATGAGTTGATGGGAAAGAAATGAAACAGTGTGAAAAATAGTTTATTATCTGCTTTCTGCTTTTGTAAATTTGGTCAGTTAAAACTAAGTAGCCAGCCTTTTCACAGATTCACAAACAAATGATTTTAAAAAAATAGATTTTTGCTTAAAATGGTCAAAATCTTTCCATGTCAAAGGAGTAGCACCGTGAACTTCATTTCTTTCCTATCTTGATCTGTTGTCCGTTTTCGAGGATGAGTGAATGGAGTGAGTACATGACTAAAAAATTACAGAAGTGTGTGGAAGAAAATATATAATAATATCTATGCAGGAAAGACGTTCTCTCATCATCGTATGAATCTCTTGTTTCACTGTCAAAAGAGAACTGCTTCTGAATGACTATACCGTACTGTTGTAGTAATAGCCATGCACTTGGATTCCTCTCTGGAGTTCTGGGGTTTAGCTGTCGCCTCTCTTCTTTCCCATATTCTAAGCAATTCCACATGCCTGTCACACTGTAAACACGGCTGTTTTGCTGCTGCCTTTTTCAAACACTCTGGCGATTCATGTGAAGTTGGAAACGGTAAAAAATATACAACGCTTCCAGCATTTTATATTTATCTACTATATCTATTAGAAATAGGCTTTTTGTATACAACAGCGAACTAGCACTGAAACAAAATACTTCCTGCCAGTCTCCTTCTCTCCCTCGCCGGCTGCCTGTTCTGTCCATGTCGCTTTCCTATCACACGAACGAGGAAATGGAAGAGAGAAGATATTCATTTTGCTCGCTCACAAAATGTTGTATAACGTGTGGTAAGGATGGAAAGAGAAAAGAGAGAAATGGGATTTTCCAATTATTTTCCATCTCAAATTTTGACATCATCATGGGAGACGGGTTGGAGGCGGATCTCCAATTTAGCAAATGTAACCGGGATTTTGGGAGCCTTGGCTCAGGGGAGTGGAACTGTCTATTTATTTTGTGCCACACGGTATACGATGCATCTACTTAAATAATATACTTTTCCACTGACTAATACTCACACTAATGCAACGAAGCAACACTTCTCAGCTTGCAAACAAACTCAATAGAACAACAATACAGATCATAATGTAAATACTATATCTAGGCATATATCTAGCATCTCTACTATTTTCTGTGGAACAGCCAAAGGCATACGGCTAATCAGAAGCGTACGAATGTTCTAATTTTCATACTACCTTCTACGTTCATTTATTAGGTATGTCCATAAAAAAAATCTAATCAATATTAGCGCATCATAATGGAAACTATACGAGCTCCTAGGTGTTTTATCGGTGCATGTATCTTATCTGGGATATAAGTTGTTTGAATTGGATGTGTGAATATATGTGAGCTATATGAATATCAAAATCATATTTTAGACCTATATTCACTTCCCCTCGAAAGCATAGAAAAAGAATCACACTCATCCGGTTTTGTTTGGTCTGCTCTTTTGATGCTTGCTGCATCAGCTTGCCTCTTTTCCCTTTCTTTCTATCTGGCTGGCTGACTGCTTGACAGCTTAGCAAGTAAGGAAACTGGCATGACGTTTTTACGAAGAAAACTAGTAAAGGAAAGTTTCCAGTGAGAGCACATGAGTAAGAAGGGAAGAACGAAAGAGATAGAAAAAGCAGTCACTTTCCTCATTCCCTGCCTGCCTGCAAGTGACTGCTGCTGTTGCTTCGACTCCTTACTGCACCTTCCATTCTGTCCGACCCGAGCAGGGGCTGCGGAACCGTAGGGGATGTGGGGGACAAGTCCCCTACTGGAAAATTCAAGTAGGGGAAAATCGTAT
>JAQIXX010000895.1:0-44146 GCA_034700605.1 Willowsia nigromaculata
GTCATATTTTGCCCATTTTGATGTCATAATGTCATACATATTTTTAGAAAATTCATGTCATGAAAATCCGTTCCTTACTCATCATCACTTATATCTGATAATGCCCAAAAACACAAACACACACAGAGAGAAAAGAAACATGTAGCACATTTTTTGCTCCTCTCACCAACATTTTTTGCTCCTCTCACCAACATTTTTTCACTGAAAATGAATAAAATGTTTGCTTTGGCTCTTAAAGGGGCAATAATGCTAATAACGCTATCAACTGTACAGAGCAGATGTATTACCGAATATTCACTCGTTCGTTAAAATCTCTCCTTGTGCTATTTACCCTTTTCCAGCTTTTATGAGACTTTTTTTTAAAACAAAATCATATATTTTATGTCCCTCTACTGCTGTTAAAAAGAAGTAGTTGCAATGTGACATCTAAAAATATAAAGTGTAGAACATGCAATGTTTCATTTAGAGACTTCCAGAGATTTTTTATGGTAGCAAGAAAAAACAGGAGAATAATAAAGCATTCTCTTGTTTTTCCATCCGACTAATGTGTTTTCATTCCAACAAGAAATAAAAGAATGGGATAAGATGACACGATGATGAGAAAAATGATGATGTTTATTGATGATGGTGTGGAGTGTGTGGTGGTGTTGGTATCATTTTAAAGAATGTAACGTTTATAAAAGCGATATGGAAGCATTGTTAAATGATGATGAAGATAATCCCGTGTTGAAATAGGTACATTTGTATTGTATTATTGAACTTTTGAATCCCCATACATGAAGTGCATCTAATGTACAAATAGAAATGGAAAATAATGAAGTTTGAAATAGGGAAATGATAGTAATAATGAATTTGGGAAATGTTTGGGATAACATGTCCGTAAAATTAACGTCTTTTCACTAACAACGAGTAAGACGAGGAAGTGAAAAGATGGGTCTTGGGAGATAAAACGCTTATCGATTTTACGAGAGCAATTATTTCACTTTTAATAATGGAATCTAATACAGCAAGTGTGCTGTTGAAGTTTTCCTTCTGTTTTTGAATTCCAATCCATGTAAGATGAGGGAAGCAGAAAAAGGTGATGGTCGGGTATCAGAATATCAGCATAAAGAACACCTTAACCATTATACTATGCGTAAGTACGGATTTCATTCGAGTGTGTATGCTTTTTTGGTTTTGGGATATAGCTGTTGCAGATAATAATGATATACAAACACGTAAAATGAAAATATGGTGTTTGTTGTGAGAATAAAATCAATTATATTGTATTATTTGATATGGACGGATTGAATTTATAAATTTCTAACCACGGCGAAGTATTTTTCCACCTGTCCCAGGTTCCGTTTAGTTTTCGTTGTTGTGAGAATATACTACATACTCCTCTTTTCCATCCGACATTTTCGGACACGAAAATTTTCAAATAAGAAATGTGATGGTTTAATAATAATAATAATAATAATTTCATGGTAGTCCAGCAGATTATACATTTTGAAGCATAATGTAGCTTCACCCTTTCCAATTATAGTTTTAACATAAACTTGACTGGTGGAACGACGGACGACGTCGCTACCAAAAGTTCCTTTGGATATATAATGATCAATTAAATTAATTATTCATCGGGGCGGGTGGATAAATTCATCATGAGCGAAATATGAGCTTGCTGTGTGCAGCACATACATGAGGTAAAATAATAATAGGATTTATTAAAAAGAAAACGTGAACATTGACTCATGGAAGTAATATATAAAGTTAGAAACCTTCCACGGCTCACACATTTAAAATGCCAGGACTGTTTTGCTAACGATTTTGTATGTTTAGAGTGTGGCGATACATCAGAAGTGTTGAATTTTTCTAATTCGTATGTATTTCTTCCAATAAAAAAGTACATCTCAGACTGACCATCCGTTCACCCGATCGTCGGAAGACGACTGACTGCCAAGCGACGAAAAATGTACTGCTTTATGCAAAAGGAATCAGTATACGAAGAAAAGGAGAACCAGGAAGGGTTTGGAGTACGAACACACATGAGGATTGCATCTTTTTTTCGCTTCACTTTGTACACCCACTGCATGGATTCGTAGGGAAGCCAAAGTATACACCACACAACGTTTACATTACCAGAGAACAAAACAAATCTAAGTAAAAAGAGATCTTCGTCTCTCTGTGTGTAGCCAACAAAAAGCTTTTATGAGTATTCCGATCCGTAGGGCACACAAGAAGACTCTTTGCCTCTGCGCCTATTATTATTATGTATATATCGTGTGGGATAGCGGGGAGAACAGACCACAACATCTAACAGCACAGCAGCACTAGAAATACACGAAAACCAAAAAGCTTTCTATCCTCTCGTCTGCGTTTTTTCTCTATCTCTCTTGCAAGCCTCGCGTATCCAGTCACTTTCAACGAGTTCTTTAGCAGCAGTTCTAAAGCTCCATACCCATGCCACTAGCTTTACCAACGGCTTTTCCCTCTACAACCAAGTCGACACAGTGGAAAAAAGGGGAAATAACCCAAACACTCTTCCTCAGTAGTCTCAGTTATTTCACCGGGAAAGGGTGCACATGTTTCACCGTCTCTCGTTTTTTCAAGCTGCTTTTCCGCTGTCGCATAAGCCGGAGAGTGTAAGGTTAGAAGAAGGAAGCAGTGAAACAAACTTTCATTCAGAACAAAGTTGACACTTTTTTTATCAGTGAAAAAATTGGAAAACAAGGATAACACCGAATATATCATCATAAACAATACGTACGCATATGAGTTTATACATGGACGAAAGTACAATAATAAAATACATGCTGTGCGTATAGTGTTAATATACTGTGCGTAGCTTACACAAATATTGTTTCTGCACATACACACAATGCAGTTTGCAAGATATTAATCCAATTTCCTACTTACTCTCAACTCTCAACCATAAAACTTAAAGCTTATTAAGAACACAACATACTGTGCTGTTTTGCTACACGATCCTGAGAAAAACCTCAAACAAAGTTGGGGAAGAAAACGAGTGAAAATATAATGATAAAACAGTGAAGCTGTGAAAAGAAAGTGGTAGAAACAATTTCTATTTTCTGCTACAAAAATATCAAAATATGCAAAGTACTTGTGCGTGTTTACTCTTTTACTCATTGTAAGTCTATTTGCATTTCTAAAGGACAAACGTATTCAATTTGCTGAAACGTGAACACTCCATTTAGGAATATTGTTATGCGTAGTAGTGTGTATTCGCAGTCTAAAGTTTACTTTCAGTGAACCGCAAAAAAATGCGTAATTGAATTAAAATCATTTTGAGCGACAGAATTAGGAGCGGAGACAATGAAAATGAAGATGTTGGTGATGGAGAGTAAATAGAAAAACGTTCCGCAGGAATATTGCATGGTGTGTAGAAAACAGTAATAACAGAAACCATGAAAATGTGAATGAGTAGAGAAAACTTTATTAAGAAGAAATAGAATGACAACGTTGACAGTGAAGTCGTGTCAAGGAAGCAAGTAAAGAAGATTAAATTACAGGTGAATGCCTTTTAGTCTTGGGTAGGTCTGGCAAGTGACCGTGGAAAACTGTCGTGTATGCGTAGTTTAATATCATTTACTTCCTACTTATTGTATTTCAGCGTATTCTACTGGAAATGTGTACAAAGACAGAGGAAAATAATAGTTAATTATAAACAAAGGAAGTATGTTCTCAGACAAACTTTACATAATAATGCAATATTCAGCACGTGTTTCATTGAACTGGCTAAGTGAAATTTAGCTTTGATTGATGAACTGTAAATTGTAAACAAACCTTAATAGAAACAAAGACCTTACATAAGCATTTTTGCGAATGTAACACATGCTACCAAAACGAAAGTGAGAGTAAATGAGTTTTTACTTTATTGCAATAAATTAACAAATTACTTTACTGTTCTTGGGTGAAGAGTGATCTTGTACTTGTTCTACTAAACACATCTACTGAGCAAACTAATACATAATAGTTTGTCTGGATCTGATTGTAAAGGTAAAATTAACACTCATCCATCATCCACACTTTGTACTTTAATTCTATGATACTCTTGTTATTCAGCTCATTGTTTAGTTTAGTGGCATCAATAGTAATGGTAAGCATACATCGGTGTATTGTGTTACTCATAGAATTTCAAAGATGAGCAAAGCGCTTGGTATCAGTTTACTACCGCCGTATATATCACAATGTGTGCATGAACAGCCTGTTGTAACCTTCTAAATCTACAATTAGATTAGATATCTACGTATGAAGAAAATGCCAGTCTTTTGAGAGCGACGTACACATTTTTAGTTTGTGGCTGTCACCAACAGTGCCAAATTTATTTGACAGCTTCACTTTTACTACTGCTCCTCCACACAGTATCTTCGACCCCATATAGTTTTCGCTACCCTCCTCACTCTCACTTGAGTATCAGCTTCGTTCAAGATTCAACATTTGATATGTGTGAGATCGTCTTTATTAGTTTTTGTTTAATTATTTATCGAACATAAAAAAGACGACTCTTGACTCGACTGCGAATGCATACGCAATGTTACGATGTTCATCCCTTTACTACCACCGCTCCATGTGCACACATAATCATTTCATCGTCAAATTTTTTGTTACTTACATACTAACAACCACACTAAAGATGATGTCAAACAGAAAGTGAGAATCCATGTTGTTGTAGTTGTGCACTTGTGTAGCAGATCAGTGGGGTCCTTTCTTTCTGCGATGATGTATAAAAATACAAAACAAACGAAGCTCGATCGAAAAAATTCATAATCTACATGCTCATTTGCTCACATACAAGTGCATGCACTACGCACTATGCACATAACAGCGTGAAGAACAGTCCTCATAATTTTTACAGCATTTTTTTACGGAGGACTGTAGATGGTTGACAGCGTCTCTTTCAGCTTGTGCTTGTCATACTAAATAAATAAGAACTGGTAGTTTGCTGGGATACCAGCTACCCGTAAGCTTAACCAGTGTACCTAATCTAAAAGTCAGCGTGTAGATATTATTGACTAAATGTCATGTCTCATGTTTGACATACATTTTTATATTAGTCAATACCTTGGATTTTCCATGTGAAAACATAAAAAAGTCATTTGTGTTCAAGGATTGTTGAATAACATTGTTTGTGTTTGCATAATAGTGATTAACGGACGTTTGCCGTTGTTCATACATTGAAAGGAAAAAAACTTTTCATTCTTTGTTTCAAAATGCCCCATTTCGTTTCTCATTATCATACTCTTTGATACTAACATTACTCAAATAGTCAATTGTTGGACTCCATCTCCGAGGTTGACTATGATTTCACACCCCATTTGACTCGACTCGACCATCATCATCTTAAAGAAAAATAAAACCTCCCCACAACTTTTCATTAACACTAAACAGCCGCTTTGCAGGCATTGTTTTTGTAATTGAATACGTAACAATTTTACTCTTGGTTCATTTTCTACGTCTACTTTATATCTGTTGTTTACATTTTGCTCCAAAAATGGTCTTTTATTTCAACTCAGACGTACATGAATACATTTAAAAGTCATGTATGTGTGTCAACATGATTCATTTTTGTTGATATTTGAAAGTTAAGGAGGCAAACTCAGCTCGGTTTCTGACCTACACTAATCATCAACATCATTATTACATTTCTGAAAAGTACCTTTTTCTGGAGCAGAAAGTTCAACAAAATACCATTCCTTGACATAAGAAAAGGAAAATACAAATGAACAAAACAAATGAGTGGATAGTATGAATACCATTACAAGTTATGCATACATGAATCTGTGTTTCTCCAGGCCAAAAGCAGTTGTCGTCACCACTTGTCAGGTAATTTGTCCATGTCCAATTTACACACATATGTCTATTTGCTTTAATATTTCCTTCGTTCTCCCTCCCCATAATAAGCAAAGAGAATAAGTCAAAAAGTCTTACGTGGGCATCTTGTATAATATTTATAACGTTATTTTCTGCTTGAAATCAAGCATGCATGTGTGGCAGCAGTGTCACTCGTCGCTGAATACTTTTTTTCTGTGGTTTTTCCTCTCCCACTTCTTGTGTTACTCTGCCTCTTACAAATATCGTAGTCATCAAATATCGTAGTCATCATTACCATCAACCAGAAAAACTGCTGTTCTCCTTGTATTCTCTAATATTCAGTTCAAGTGGTGTTTTTCTGATGATGCTACTACTCTACTGATTCTAAAGCGTATGAACTTGGGTTCACTGGTTCTTTGGGTAATTTGTGTCGTAAGTCATAGCTCTTCACTTGAAGAAAAACTTTTTTCTTGCATTTTTCTTCTGGTTTGTTGACAAGAAAAGAAGACAGGGGCTACTTCAGCAAAAGCGGCTTGGTTTGTTGTCCATCGACGAAGGAGAAGTTTCGTAAGTGAAGTCTCGAGAGGATGAACAAGCAGGTATATAAAAAACGCATGTATAAATAACACAAAATGCAATCTTTTTGAGGCTCTGGCAAAGCAGAGAAAAATCTGGGTTAAGTATCCCCTTAAAATAATGCATTTCATTTGATTTTCGTGGTCTCTTTTTACAATTCTGCTACTACAAGAACAACTCTAAAGTGAAGTAGTATGTTTTTCAGCAGAAGATGATGAGATGTAGTATTTACAAAGAGCAAATACAAAACTGTCTGACTCGGCAAGTAGTAGCAGAGGAAGGGCATCATCATCATCTATTTTCCTATATATTATTATTCTTCTCCCTCTCTCTACTCTTCTCAGTTTGTTAGTCTGTTTACTGTTGAAAATCGTATTTGACTTAGTTAGGTACATCATCCTCATCACTGCAAGTACTAGTCAACTTGGAAAATCCAATCTCCCAGAAAGCTTTAAGTACATGATAAAAATACAAGAATTGATTTTTTCGCTGTGTGTCTCCGCTTCATTTTCCTTTCCTGTTTGCTGTTTTTTTCTGTTAGATTTGTTCCCTCTTTTATTCCTCTTACTCATCTCTGCTACTACTAGTATTACATTGGCTGCTACCTTCAATCCGCTTTATTACACTTATTAGCGAAACCAACACTAAACCAAACAGCCAAACTGGTAATAAGGAGTAGAGGATATCTAAAATAATAGGAACATTTACTACTGCTACCACCACTTGTAATGCTACTAGCAGTGCTTCCAAGAATGAACGAAAGTGATAGTGATAAATCTGCAGAGAATTTCCCTACTCTTTTATTTGTGACGTACCATGTAACTTTTTTGTATTTGCATTTCTACTTTTCTGCGATTACTCATTCTATCCTAAGGAAGCCAGCGTGTGTACAGTAATCGTACTTTGGCCTTTTCGGTTCTTTATTGTAGGGAAGAGGAATGGAATGGATGGAGGTCTTGTTCCTTTGTTGACTTTTACTTTTTCATGTGGATGTTGTCTTTGGTAGTTTACTTTTTGGAAGGTGGGTAAATAGGTAGGTAAATAGGGAAACCTTGTAAATATGTGTTAGTTCTGAGAGTAAAGATTGCTTCTTATTTTCCCCATTTAATTCAGTTAGTGAATTGTGAAGGGTGACGCGGTATTAGTGGAGTATTAGTAGAGTGTGCAAAGTAAGCAGGAAAAGTAAGCAAACATTTTGCGTGGGTTTGCAAACTTTTTTTTGGTTGTTTGTAAAAAGTCATGATTGATTATATAGTATGTACATAGGTAAATCATTTCTAATTTGTGAGTATTTTAGCAATTTTGTGATAATTTGGTAATGAAGCGGGATATTCATGTACGATTTTTCGGATGACGCAGTTGTTTTCTTCCATTGGATACATCGGTATGAATTAAATCGGATGTAATTAAAATATAAGCATACATATAACATATAAACTTACCCACCCACCGGATACTTTCACAATATTGCTTGTTTCATACATCAAGTCATACATATTATATAAAGTCAACTCGGAGATGTGATTAACATTTTCTCGCCTGACTTGACTCCACACATCACACAAAAACGCACACCCATCACCACCAAATCCATCCCATTCCACCACACTGACGTGACAATTTGCTAATCTCGATCAATTTATTTCAGTCGATTACAAACACGCATATTGTGTGTGGAGTTTATCATCAAGGAAAAACAGAAGCAGCAGCGTGCGCGCTTTGAGTGAGATGGAATGATTATATTATCATGCATGACGACAACTGAACATCGCTATACACAAAGTCCCACTAGCAGACTTTTATCTCTTGTCCCCGAATACAAAATGAAAGCGGAAGTATTAAAAGCAACTAATTTGCGGCCTATCAAAAAATCTCCCGTCTTGTACATTTACATCATCCGCTTTGTACATTTGACTTAACTTCACATTCCGAAAATCTAAACATGACTAAACTATCCGCACTCACAACAGAGATGTAATGCGTAGTCAAACGCATGGTCGCATCCACATCAACAACAGCCAAGTACTTTTTCTCCTCTATGTTTGATTTACTTACTTTTACATGCAATACGCTTGTTTGACTGAAGACTTCAAATTGAATGGAAAAAAGATGAGCAGCGGCGGTATATACTCTATAAATTTGCTAAACTCTTCAAACCCCTCAAAATCCGTACAGAATAACCACGCATGATGCATGCTATTACCATTGGAGGATGAAGAAGAATGATATTATTATGCTTAAAATGAAATGAGCTTTGCATTCGTCGCCTATGCTTTCTATTTTCTCCTAATTCTGCTGCCGCCACTGTCGCTGACATTTTCATTTAGTCAGTCACTTGCCAGCCTATAGTTGATCCTGCCACAAACAAATATTTTCTCTTTTTTTTGTGTGCCACCACACAACACGACTTATGAGACTGCACACACAGTAAATCCAGCGAGATCTCTTCTAGAACAAAAAAATCTTTGGCTGACTTCTTTATCTCAATTCATCTTGCTCCGTATCTATCTCTCCTCTCTCTCTCTTCCAACTCCATCCCGCGTGTCTCTCAAAATTGGATGCAAAACTTATACAGACAATCCGTAAAACACAAATGCGTCTCTACACTTTACTTTAACTCTGATTAACACCATTATTGCGCTTTCTTTTTTTCTTCCTCCGTCTGTTTTGATATCAAACATGCCCTTCAATTCAACTCTTAACCAGACTCCAGCCGCCAAGCCACATCAACGTTATCACTATCACCGACCGTGTAACTGCCTTCCTGTTTGTCATTTATTTTTTCCTCTCTTCTTCCTCCTTGATCATCACTTGATCATCTTTCTTGTAACCGCAGAGAGCAGCCTGCTTTCAATTAATCTGACGACAAGAAGGCAGCCACCAGACACCACCACCATTACACTTTTTTTATGCATCATCGCATCTCATCACGCAAAATGGTGGTATGCGCGCTCTTGAATTTTTACTCATCTAACTCTCTCATCACTCTTTATCGCAAGATCGCATTTTTTGCCTTAATCACTTCCATACTTACACGTAAGCTGTTGTTCTGTTTATCCTATGTAGTGCCTTTTTTGCGTGGGTGTGTGAACATGCCATTTAGTCACTTAAGATACTTTCTGATTTTTTCTCCCTTTTAAAGCCAACAACAACCTACTTGACTTACCGCGCGTAAAAAGCTCTGCTTCCGCTTTTCGTTAAGTAACAAAAAGGCATAGCGTTTAAAAACTCGACTAGTTTATAAATAAAAAATGTAGAGCTGGATGGAGCAGATGAGCAAACCCTGTTGTTTTCCAACTGATTGCAGTACTTGCAAAAAATATGTCCAAGAGTCTTTGTAGCAGTTGTGCCTTACAAGGAAATTTTTCCAGCTAGGTATGTATGCATAGACTCCATTTAGAAGGAGAATGAGTAACTGATCTGCGATCTGCCTGTTTCCACCACACCACATGCATTCTTGGCATAGCATTCCGTGTCATCATCATCATTGCCTGTTGGTGTAGTAGTAAAAGTAAAGTAAGTACATGCACGAAATCGTTTGTCAAGAGAGGGGAAAAAATGTGAAATCTTAAATACTACACGAAAACTTGCGAGGCCTTTTAACACCCTTTCCAGACTAACAAGTAGTAAGACCGAAGGCATTTTCGAACAGCATATTCCCGCAAAAAATTGGAAGAGAGTGTTACACTTATAGTTAATATATATTCCAGATTGCAATGGCAGTTAACTGAAATCTTTATTACAGGCACGATAATAGGTCTTCGTGTAACCTTAAATTGACTTGATGCAATATTTTATCATCGTGACGGTGGTGGTCCCCGTGTGTTGTACTAGTTGAGTGGTGTGCTGCTATTTATAATTTAGTGTATGTAGTATGAATACTCCAACTCTGGTTCTGAATGAATTCCATACGTCCATGTGTGTATAGACCCATCGCTTCTACTACCATAAGAAGTTCTACATTTTCTTTAAGGCCATTACACATTTACGACGTGATGCAATGACTTGGATGGAATTGTTTGGTTGCAGAGGAGCAATGTATGTACGTATGTAGTGAGGGATTGGAAGTTGAGGACTTGGTAAGCAAAAAATTGAGAGAAAAGAGCGAAAGTGGTATTAAACGTGAGTCTGTAACTGCAATATAGAGCCAGCAACAGCAGGTTTTTTGCTACCGACTCCTTAAATATCTATTGCCGCTAGTTTTTCTAAATTCTAAAATACGAAATCTAGAGGGAATGGGAATATACGACTATATATAGTGCATGTATACACTGCATGCATAACTATATGCTACGGTTTAGTAATCGTTTTTGGTTTTATTTATTTTATCTCGTCTCATCATTCACAAAGCCCATCTCTGGAGAAGTTTTAGTTGAGGAGGACTGTTATAGCGGTGGTTGGGGTTTCTGGGAGAGTAAAAGGAAACAGCAAAGAGAATATCATATAGCATGTGAGCATGCACATTAAATACTGCTGATCCTTACTTCCTTTCTCCTCCAGCATTTGCGATCTCTCCAGGTCCTGGTGAACTATAACTAGTAGAAATAAAGACGACATTACATTTTATGTAAGGGAATGTGTTTGTGGGAAGATCTGTAGCGCAATCTCCTCAATGCTTTCATAATATGTATGTTACATTTAATGGTATACACTATACATCTTTTATAGCGAAAAAAAGTTTAAATTCCTTTCCAGACCAGGAGAAGAACAAAAAAGAAACACTTTATATTTTTTTTCGTCTTCTCCGTCCTCCTCTCTCTGGAGGACAGTGTAAAAGCAGCTACTACTATTCGCAGGAGAGTTTGTTTTATGCGTGTGTAATATATGAGCACTTTAACAGTCTGCGAATTTTTCTCCTTTTCCAGGTCAAATCGATGATACGATCTGTGGTGTGGGATTAGAAACACAATTGTAAATCTTGTGGAGTCACACGCACGACCGGTTTGTAGTATGTTTTTGCTAAAAGAAACGTTAGCAGTGACATTACACATATTTCTTGGTCTTTTGAGAATGGGTCCTTCTTAAGAATATTTTTATTTTCACTTTAAATCTTTTCTTTTTCTGTAAAAATGTAAAAAAGGGAGATTATATGTAGCTGTTAAAGAACATTTTTTTAAAGAAAAAAGCTCAGCAAGGTGTGTAACGTAATGGGTTTGTGTCGTACGCAGTCTTATCTAATCTAAAAACATATTGTGGTTTCCGATTAAAAATAATGTAATGCATGATTCTTTGGGTAAAATAGAGAGAAGCTGTCAGGTATTCTACCATTTATGTACTTTTCTAGAATACATATATATTATGCATGTAGGAAAGGGTAGAGCCATAAAAAAGGTTACCACTTACCAATAACAAGTTACAGGAAATAAATAGTTTTACATAAACTTAGGCAAAGCACAAGTGACAATCGTACTTTCTTCAATGACACTTTTTTCTTTCGTTTCCATTTAAATGGCTTCTACGTGAATGCAAGAAGAAATCCATAAAAGCAAATGGGGATGTAAGGAAAAAGCACCAGGATAGGATGAGATTCTTCTCGACGATCAAATTTCAAAAGATTTAAATCTTTATACGGATGAATTCCGATCTTATCTTTATTTCTCTTCTTTTAAGCGTTTTCCTTCTCTTTATGAGATCCACAGTAGTTTCATTCAAATTTGATGATAGTGACGGTAGTATCACTCTTATAGAAGTTTAAGTGCCTGTATGGTCCATTTCATTTCGGTGGGAGAATTTTGGAGAAATAAGAGGCATGATTGTCCTCTTGCACATACCACTGATACGATGGCCACCTAAACGTTTTTTCAATTTCTTTTTCTTTGAGATTAATATGTTTATTAGAAGGGTTGTCAACCACTATCTTATCTTATCCCAAATACGGATGCCTTAGTTTAAAACTCTATACAGAGCATTCCGCATAAAACAATTGCATTTTACCGGTGAAATAGAAAACAAACATGGATTTATCATAATATGGAACAGTTTAATGGAATTTCTTTCTTCTCTTTTGCTTGCAGTTTTTACCGTGTTTGGAAACGCATTCAAGAGAGAAATTGGATCAAACTGAGGAAAACTACGGGACGCATTCTCTAACCGTGTTTCTGTCTGTCGTCATCCCATCTCCACTCTTCCTCTTGTGGTTTATATTAAAGAGTGCATTGACAAATACATACATTGAAGGAAAGTAGACATTTTGAGGAAACAGGCCTAAACTAGGGAAAACGTAAAGGGAAAGTGGTTTTATTTTCCTTCCCATCAAACGCAAGATCCGCCACAACATCATGCCGACAAGGGCATGTCGCTGAAGCAATGACTGCTCTTATCTCACCATTTCAAGGATAAAAAATGCTAGTAAACTGGAAAGACTGTGAACAGCGGAAGTAAGTTGAAAATCGTGGGAATAAACCGTAAAAACTTGAAAACTACTTTAGACAGAAAAATTGAGTAAGAAAGCGACAAAAGCGTATCTACATTACAGACAATGAAATGACATGTAGCTGCATCATCACTGCCATGTGATCATAGTCGTCATTTCATCGTCATCATCATCAACTCGAGATTCTTTTCAACAAGATTGCAATCGTCAGAATGCTTTTGCTGTAGAGTTTGTGATCCTCATCCACAACAACTGATTGTGAGTGCATTTTACACACAGTTGTAGAGTTTATATAAAGTAACTACAAAAACTAAAGCTTTTTCTTTAAAAAGGAACAAAAAATAGTGACAGGATAGAGACTTGCTTACAACTAATAAAGACAACCGCATACAAAAAAAGTTTTCGGTATCTCTTTTTTGTTCCTTTTAACTCTCACATTTTTCTCTCCCTTTCAATACGTTCTCAGACTATCTGGAAATGATATACACTTGAAAAGAAAGTTGAAAGAAGACGACAGAGAAAGCCGAAACCGGGAAAAGTGCAATTGAGTTGAAAAGTTGTACATGGTCTTGTTGTGTGTGCTTTTCAAGAACACATTTATATACATATTGTACATGGACTGGACATGGGTAAGGGTGTAACACTGTACAATACCCTGTGAGTTTGTTTGGCAGAAAGAGAAAAAAATGATGATATTACTACAAGAGAATTTGGAATGAGAAAGATCCAACAACTTTTTTCTAGTTCAAGAAGAACAATGAAGAGAAAATGCACCGGATCCAAAAAAGGAGAGAAAACTACTATCATCAAGGGAAAGTAAATGAAGGAGAGGCATTACAGCTAATTTTCTCCTTGAACCGAGTTAAAAGAAGGGGAAAAGAATTCGACTACTGTAGTGATATAATAGGAGACGCAACAACGGCAAAAACTGTTAATAGAACAACTAGTTCTGTCTTGTAATTTCCCTCGTCTTTATAAATAAATAGGAGTAGGGAACGAACTCCAAAAATAACGAAAAAATATGTTGTTCAACTTTTCCAAGTCGGCGAGTATAGGTCGACTTGGTGGTGCATGTGAAGTATCGTCATTATCAACAGACACATCCCAACCAACAAAGGAAGAAGGGAAGGTGATGATGATGATGACCCTGACCAGAAAAAGTGGTCGTGAGGAAGAAGAAATGTGTGCTACCGGCAGAGCCATGCTTCACAGACAGAATTATCCCCAGAATCATTCAGATCACCCGGAAAGCAACTACCCAAATTTAAAAGCCAGCTCTAGTAGAGGGCTAAACCTAGCTTTTTCAAGAAGCATAATGTTCTTCCTACTGTTTCTGAGCTTGACGTCATCAGGTAAGATTTTTTTTTCTAGATATTATTTCCTTGTAATTTTCGATTTCATAAATTTCATCATCTCATCTTATTGGTGCTCAAAATGTGTAACCTGAAAACATTGAACAAATTACCTCATGTAGTTAAAAACAAAATTAAAAGACAGACTCACGTTGACACTTTTTAGTTGAGTGTCATCGTATTTTTGTTTTCACAAAGTTTGACAAAACAACATCATGTAATAGTCATCACCACCATTCATTTACTAATGGTATGCACTTAAAATGTGCAATAATATTTTTATGGACGGTAGACCAGAGGATTTTGAAATTTTTATGATCTTGCTCGTTGAGAGAGGATTATTGTTAAGGAGCGTATGTAAGTACTCGCTGCTTTATGCGTGTTGAGCTGAGGAGGATAATGACGCAGATGAAATAGCGGAAAGCACGCAGAAGTGAGCATTGCATTGTGTGCATACGTGTTTCCGAAAATTTTACGACAAAAGGGATGTTCTCATGGGTGGCTGCGATGCTAGAGCAATTATAGCAAAAGCGACCGTTCTGGCTTGCATAAAAACTGAACAGAACGGTGGAGAAAATTATTGCATTTCTGCATTAATACCAGAACATAAATTGCACTTTGTGGCGGGGGTGTTGTTGGCGGAGGGAAAACATCTAAAAGTTTTTATTACAAGGGATTTTCTTTACGGTTCCATTTTCATTTGCAATGGTTACTGCTTAGGTATATTTTAGGATGGATACGCGTATGTTATACTCATCTAATAATGCCCAAGTACTTAACACCTCATCTTACTCATTCAGAAATGAAAAAAGAAATAAGCGGAAAAAAGTTATCAGTACATCTTTTTGAGCTTGTGTTTTCACCGATGCTAAAAATGTTTCGTATTTGATGTCATCGCTTTTTAAGGAGCAAAACTTTTGAAATACTTATTATGATGATCATCATTACATGAGAACTTATAATCAGGGATATGGTGCGGTAATGATATGGGCTTAATGAGAAACGTAATCCTTTCTCTTAATGTGAAAAAGGAAGGTGTGAAATGAAGCTATTATTTTTTCTGTAGTATTTAGAGTATATTATGTGTGGTGCATTATGATGGGATGGGATCGTCACCCACACCTTTATCAACAGTTGAATAGCCTAGCTATTACAGTGTGGTGATGCTTTTCCATTTCCATCAACCAAATTGTATTTTCCGAAGAAGATATTCGGCATGCTTCCTTACTTGTCTTTAAGAGGATCACTTCTGCTTCAATGTCCTTTCAGAATGTGTTGAAGGGAATGCTTTCTTACGGTGAACATAAAATTTATTACTGTTCCTTTTAATGACTCAACATTTTTATGTGCCAAAGATGAACAGGAAGAGGAAGACTTTTGTAAAGCTGCGTAACTGAACGTTACTGCTCTTTCGAGAGGACAAGAGATCATCACTGTTTTTATAGAAAATATTTTCCTTACAATTTTTCACATTTTTTTGTTCTCATTTTCTTCTGAATCATTTCGTCATAGTCAAGATCAAGAGTGTGTTTCAACAGTAATGTGAAAGCAAGTGGCAATCGGCAGCATCAATAACTTTACAAGAAGATAAAACCGGAATTTCTATCAGCAAGCTCATTATCCCTCATTACACGGTGTAAACGTTGAATAAATCACTAGCAGCCAGAATTGCTCAGTGCCAGCGTAGTGAAAGAGGAAAAACTAGAAATGAGATTGCATCAAAAGTGAAAAATTAAGATGCTCAAGTGACAACACAGCTCGTTTTCTATAATATCATTACTGTAACAGGGAATGAAGATGCACCAAGAGAATGAAATGAAAGTGAAATTTCATGCCAATGATTCATAAATAGCAAAAATAAACTTTAAAATCTGAGTGGTATGACGCTGTGATTGCCAAGAATATAGCAGGCATAATTGAGCAACAGCAGTATCGACTATTTTTGTAATAATTCATAACATTATTTTTATACTGAATGACAAAAAAAGTTTATAAAAATTTATAAAGGACATAACTCAATAAGCATTTGCTCCCTCTTATAATAATTTCGTAAAATGTGTGAACATTTTGTCAGGCAAATTACATGAATAGCGTGTAGGCATACGGACGCCGATGAAGATGATACAGAATACAGCTCAATTTCGTAAGCAGTGTTTCGCTATAAAATTTTCTGGATGTAAAGTGTGTGTTTTTGTAAGTGAAAAGAAAGAGGAACAAAAACACTAGTCTTAATTCTCTATGAACCAAGTCAGGAACGACAAAAAAGAAGCTACATGATTTATTTGAAGAAGATCCCTGTCCATTTTTATCTGTCGAGGACATTCATTCTCTGGTGACTTTGGTTGCGTCTGTGTGCACATTGAGAGAAATTGCTCTGCGTTTTCTGTCGTTTTCTCTGTCTTCAAGAAAGAATTTTCTACAAGATCATGTAAAAAAAACGCAAGCGTAGAACGAGAGAGATGGATACACACATTTACACATGCTATGCACTTGCTCATAGTCATGGCCAATTTGCACACAGACATTTTTCCTAGTTTTCTCTTTTTTTTAATGCTATGTGTGCTTTAAATACCCGTGAAGCCATATAACGCAAACGTTGGTGCAATGTACTGCACAGTAGTGGTCCTTTTCTGTTGCCAAAAATTATAATGTTTACTGCACATGCATATAATAAAAAATATGTATACATTAATGTGTGTGTAAGCTGTATTCAAAGATGCAAGCATGCATAACAGAATTTTCCCGTTTTCTGGTGACGGAATGAGTTGAGTAGGTTTGCATTTTGTACTAATAATATGCCTGTTAATATGGAACATGATATGAAGTATGAATGTGTGGAACCGGTTTTCTTGCGTATAATTCAACCGGAACCGTTTTTGGTTTGGAACGTAAATACAAGTTAAAAAGTAAATGGTATATATGCTTTCATAGTCATCATCGTAGTCTGTGTAAAAGTTGTTCTCTGTGTGAAGCAAAGCATGAAGCATTCAAACTGACATAAATAGTATCATGATAGTGTAGTAACTGTCATTGTGTCATTTGTTTGTGTATCTAATATTTCGTTCTTGTTCTCCTACACACAGACAGACTCATCATATGCATTGTCACAGTAAAGTGTTGTAAAGTTAACTTTACGAGATTCATTCAACATAAAAAGGCAAGCTTCACACCAAACGATGACATTTACTATTTGCATTCACACCACTGCATATATATGTTTATGAAGATGACAAAGTAAATAGACAAGAGGATGGAGACAGTGGAAACGCAGCATGTGTCACTGTTTTTTTCTGTCCAGTAGGTTGCATATTGCCCCAAATGTGGACACTAAAGTATTTTGCAGAAAATTGAGCAAATAAATTGTTAGTACTTTAGTAGTATGTGTACAAAATTAACAATTTATTAAGAAATCCAGATCTATTGAGTCGGGGATTTGCTAGTCATCATCCAAGTATATGTACATACATTCATTATAGGTCATATTCATAAGTTTTTGTCTTAACGGATGTAATTTGTAATACGGAATATGCATAGATTTGAACAGTATATTTCTTAAAATTTATGATCTAGAGTCTCTATCATCGTCTGTTTGTAAGTTGCAAATTGTAATAATGGGTATAAACACAACTAACTCACTAACCACACCCAATTCCATTGACACTACTCCAATTTGGATTCTTACTATTTATTGTATGTAATCTCTGTGTATAGACATTTGTGTTTTGCTTCCGAAGCCTCACAGCTGGAAATTTTCATAAAACACGATCGTTTACATACATAATATTCTATTATTGCTACAAAAAAGTAACTAAATCTATAATTTTTATGCTTATTATTGTTTTGTGACATTTTACAGTTGAGGAAGTTGCTGTTCGACCATACACAATAAAAATTTGAACAACACTTTGTCTGTATCTTACAACTGAACATTTACCTAGACCGTTCCTAGTTTTAAAACGCCTGCTATCCATATACCTACTAATCATGCATAATACATAGCTTTGCATTGTTGTAGTAAAAAATCAAGTACCACTGCAAGATACAAGCTGGACTCTTACAAAAAACGTTCTTTTGAATTTTACACTCATTTATGAGTTTTAAGAAATAAATCTAGTTTAATTAACTTTCTTTCTCCCTTAAAAAATAAGCCAAGCCTGCCACGTTAACATTTTTATGATTGCATTTCCTCACAAAAAGTATATCCTTTTACTGCAAAGCTGTCATATTTTTCAAAAGAGGACATTGTTCTCGAGCTCATTTTCTTCTCCACGTAGCTACGTTACAAAATTTGTTCCTGTTCATTGAAGACGACACAAAAAATAGACGACAAAAGAGAATCAGGCAGAGTGGATTTTTTCCATTTCTCCAGATGAAATTCCATCATCTTAGCGCTGCATGGAGAGAGTGTCCTTTATGAGCTTTTCAGCTGGTGCGAGTTTCAGTGAATTAGTAAAGTGCATCATACATGTACGCATTTTTACTGTTCCTGGAAAAGAAGCTAGGGAAAGAGACAGCAAGCAAATATTGCTTGGATGTTCCTGCAGAATAAACTGCACTTGAAAAATAGCATTTGAACATTATAGTCAATAGTGCATGGTAAGATTGCATGGCATGACTCTATCATCATTACAACCGTACAGACCGCCGCCGTTATGTTGCATCCTCGAACGAAAAAACTTGAAAAAATCCAAACGATGATGAGTTTTCTTAGAGCATGGTTTCTCATGCAGCGTGTGCTCGAAGCCAAAAAACAGTATTTTCCTTCACTGCAATTTTCACCCTCCCTCTCATTCTTTTTCATCCTTCTTTCCAATTTCTTCCTAGAAATATTTTCCCATGTGCACTCATTTTCCTTAAGGATATTGTTTTTACGTGCGTGTGCCTTTTTTACCATAAAAAAGAAAATGCTTTGTTTATGGAAACCATTCTGCTTTTCATTTTCTATCTCCACACTTCACTGATCATTTGATGTTATTGATGTACGCATGCATACCATTTACCATTTCTACCGATATTACGCATAAGAATTTTTCGTAAAACTACAAAAAGACAATGCACAGCTCAAGTTCACTAATGAGTGTTATGAACATGATTAATATGCACTATCTATACATTTCATTTCCAAGCGTGTATTTTTTTGTTAATGTTTTATACAAAAAATATACATATAAAATACAAAATAAATATTTGAATAAGTTACATTATTTGTATAGAAGTCAGTATAAAGTTATTGTATGGTAACTCTGTCTTCAAGCCCTGAAGAAAATTTTGCGAATTCGGCTCTCCTATCCTAGTCTGGGGGTAAAAGGCTCCTGCCCATGTTGAACTGTAGGCGGAATCATCTTCATGGTGTCAACGAGTGCAAGTGGCACCACTGGCATCATCACCATTATTGTCACTTGTCCACTTTCCTCCATTTTCATCATTTCCTGAGATTGCTCTGATCTGGAGACCCAACCATCTTGATGGGAATCTCGCATGTACTCTGCGGTGATTGGGTCAAGACGGCCTGAAGAATAATTTTAAAAGAAACTATAAAACATATTTTAATGTTATGAAGAAATTAAATAAAGGTTAATGAAGGTACCTGCACAAAACTTGACCCAAACTGTGATGATGAGTGTGAATACAGTCACTTTGTAAATGATCAAGGAATCCATGTGGATGCATGTAAAAATAATTTTTTCGTGGATGCGCTGAAGAAGAACAATGTATGTCTTTCCTTAGGAGTCCTTCAAACAAAACTAAACACGAGAATGTCCAATATCCAGAGTTTTAAGCAAAATAAACATTTTTTGGTGAGAGGTACGACACAATCGATATATTCAAGATTTTTTATGCAAATGTCAACGCATGCAAGGAATATTGAATGTTAAACCTTGTGGCGCACTGACTGATTGTGACGATGACGCCTTTGCACTTTATTACCCGGATACTGATCATATCAATATTGATCGGGTACGCTTTGAATCTCTATTTCTCAGTACTCAAGTAGGATTACTGTCGCCATGCATGAGTATGTTAAAACCAGCTATTTTGAATACAAAACTAGTCAAAAAGGAACTGAACTGTGGTAAACTAATTTTTGAAATGATACAAAATACTAAATTTTCTTCACACTTGTGTCAATCCAAAACGTTTAAACAGTGCAGTATGCTGAATCCCTTTACGTCACAAGGTTCTCATGTTACATTTTTGCATAAAATACCTGATGCGAACCTGGAGATTTTTGGTATATGGAATAATGAGGTAGAATCTAATAGATCCTTTCAATATTGTCTAGCCAGTGCTGGGAAGTCTACCCACGTTTTGTACTATTTTATGTCGGTATTGTCCCATGTATCGCTATTAACACGTCATGATCATCAATTATAATTTATTCACCGTATCATTGTTTAAATATGTGAAGAAATATATGGTGATATTCGATTCGTGGTTATTTTATAAAAAATTCAATTGATTGTTTGTAAAAACTTACTTCCCATTACATGCAACAACAAACGAAAATCATCGGTAGACAAGTATAAAATTAGTTGAAAGGAAAATAGTTGGTTCACTAGCTGGTTTTATTACATACATACCTATACATACATATAGTTTATAGTAGAATATTTTTGAATACCACACAATAATGCTTGATATGACACATTTTATTTTGTGACATATCATCTCGGATTCTTGTGAATCTATGATTAATCCACGTACTCAACGTTGTCAAGTACGGATGGCAGTTGTTTTGGCTTACGCTTCATCCATGGGGGGCGAGCTGGCTTCCAGGGCGTATGAGGTTTAAGGACGCTTGACTTCCATCCTTGGTCCTTGTTATTTTCCTCTTCTTGGCGAAGCCAATATGGTTGACTAGAGTCAAGTTTACGAGCAGCTAAACCGGACGTCCCATCATTGGGCTCATCAAGGATAGGACCACGCATCATCGGATCGTTTTTTGTAGCCGCAGACTTACAGCGTTTACCCCCGTCTTGCCCCCTGCTCCTTAGGAGCTTGCAGATCTTTCTATCCCTCCATCCTTGACTGAAACTACTTTCTGGTCGTGTGTAAGGTTTAATAGAGTCAAGTTTACGAGCAGCTAAACCAGACGTCCCATTATTGGGCTCATCAAGGTTGGGGCCACGCATCATCGGATCGTTTTTTGTTGCCGCAGACTTGCAGCGTTTACCCCCGTCTTGCCCCCTGCGCCTAAGAAGCTTGCAGATTTTTTTATCCCTCCATTCTTGATCGATATTTTTTTCTGGTCGTCTGTAAGGTCGATTAGGGTCAAGTTTACGACCTGTTGTACCATCCATTCCATTTTTTATTTCATCAATTTCGGAATCCTGTATCAGATCGTTTTTGGAAGGGATAGACGAAGGTTTGCAACGCTTACTCCCACCTAGTCCGAATAGTTTGAAAAGTGTGCATGGTATCTGTTTTTTGACATGCCGTTGGCCCCAATTATTTTGTGGTGGAAGCCATGGTCTACTGGGATTGATGTCTATGCGGGGTGCCCCTTCACCTGAAATTTTGATTACTTGAAAATTATTTTACTGTAAAATTGCCCAACACTAGGTTTGATTCTACATATTAGATAGATTCATCATGCATAACCTGGAGTTATTCCAACTACGAGTAATAAACCAAAGCAAAGAATCACTTCTAATTTACTCATTGCTGCCTGTAAACTGACAGTTGACTATATTCTCGACTGTGACAGTTGGATGTATAAATTTACAACAACGATATTGATAATACGATTATCCTCAAAATAGCATTCTACATCGTGTTTTGTTATGCATAATATGCCATGATTTTTGCGAGTGATCTGTTAATCCGCGAAATTAAACAAAGACAGGATGTAAACGCGACAAGATTGCTAATTAGAAGTCATGTGTGTGTTATGCATTTATTAATTGCTTTATTTACTTGAACAATAACTTCATTACAACATAATCGTTCGCAACTTGAATGAACATTTTTCACTGGAGATTATCCAGTTATACCAATAAAAAGCATAACATCTTTGTCATTATTTATCAAAAATAACACAGCAATATATCACCACCTACCGTCAATACGGGCGCAGCCGGTTGTAGCTTTCAGCTAAGCTTCGATTTACAATAAAGTAGATATTACCTGTAACCAATTAACCTGTATCTACGCTTTTTACTTGAATTTTTCATTGACATTAGCCCAGGACGGTCAGAAATGTCAAAGTTGGCTCGTGGGCCAAACCGTTTAGTGTTGTTCAAAGAAGCTGTTCCTTCTTTGGGTGTTCCATCAGATACATTGAGGTTCCCACAATAATAGTTATTCGAAGGGTCGGGAGTACATTGCTGAGGGGATTGAGGTGGAGGTGTTGGACGCTTCTTGTATTTAGGCAGACGGAGTGGCTCAAAAAATGGGAGTTTTGAACCAAAATATTCGGTTTTAGGTTTTGACAGGTCAATGAGATCCGGTTTATATAATGAGCCCTTAGGTCTACTGGACCTCCATTGATCTTTGGATGGAATTTGGCTGCCAATTCCAGGTGGTGAGGCAGTTAATCGTCTCTTTAACCAAGATGGAACAGGTTTCGTGTTTGTCTGAGGAACGAATTCGCCAAACATGTTACCGGGCATTCCTAGTTTTGGTTTTGGATGAAATCCTCCTTCTCCTTTTCTAAATGCTGAGCCCGAATCCTCAGATTTCCAGCCTTGAAACCTATCATCACCGTTACGGGATCCCCAATTATTTGACCGCTGCTGCAGTATTGATGGTCGGGAGGAGTTTAATTTGACACTAACTAAACTACCCTTTTTCCACATTGTATATGCCCCATCCACACCTGTAACTTAGCAGAGTCATTATCACATTTTAAATTATCTTTAAGTAATCAAGTGAAGAAGATGATGTTACCTAAAACAAGGGAGGAGCCCAGTATAGCAATGTAAACCAGTATCTTTGCCATTTCTGCAAGTGATGACATCCATGAAACATTGTATGGTAGCCATTAACTTAAGAGAGTATAATGCTTATGTAAGATTTTAATGAAACTATTAATTTCGTTATGTCATTAGTCATTAGGGATTTATTCGTAAGAAGTGGCAAATGGAATGGCAAATTGTTACATGTCGATTGTTCACATAATGAAAGGTTTTACGAGCAAGAAAATAACTTGATCTTAACTTTATGTAATGAGCGATTGCAGACTGGCAATATTTGCAAAATGGAAGTAAATAGTCAACTTAAAGTTTAAAAACAACTGTACACTCAATCTTTTATTGATTGTGATATGTATCAATATTTAATTTGTACTTCATGTGCATATTGCAATAAATTCTACATGTCCCAAACTATCAATCCCAATCACGATCATCGATATACCATACATAGCTATAGCTATTTGTTTTATAGCTCTTTGATCACGATTTCTTTACATTGCTTTGGATTTTAGACAATAGTTTTAGGATGTTGTTTCCTTCTCTGAACGAAGCCAAGGTCGCGTAATGTCACCTTTTGTATCAGGCCTTGAAGTGGTAAACTTTACAGCGTTTGCATAAGGTGAGGGTTTGCACCACCTACTCCCTTTAGCCCAATTACTAGATGGCTTGATCAACGAAGATTTTGGATCAACTCCCTCCCCTTTTGCCGTTAACGATATGCATGGTTTTTTCCTTAGAAAAAATTGGCTTGGATTTTTAGATGGAATAAAAAATCCTTTCGGACCTTTCCACCCCTTCCCCCAATTATTTGCAAGTGTAAGTGCTGGTGGCGCATGGTCCCCCTTGATCAAGTACTTGACAAATTCGTTGCGTACCGGGCTTGTAATTTTTGTTGTAGGATTTTTATTAAAATGGGACTTGGACTTGCAACGTCCACCTCCATCTATTCCTTTACGTTTAAGCAGCTTGCAGAACAAATATTGATAACTTGGGTCCTTATCCAAACCTTGCTCCAAATTGTTTGTTCGAAGCCATGGTCGACTTGTGTCCACACGGGGCGCACCTGAACCTACCAAGATTCGAAAAATATTATTATAAATACTTGTTACACAAGGAACATCTCCGGTGTATTTTAAAAAAAATTATTTTTCAAAAACATAGTATCAGTGTAACCTCGAGTTGCTTCAAGGATTAATAATGTACAAATGCAGAGAATCACTGAGGAAATTTTTGTTTTCGCCATCATAGATTTAGCACAGTAACAAGAGAATACTGAAATGTTGTGTCCAGTTTAATATGCCATATAATTCCACTTCGTGTTGCAAGCAACATCCGTTTATTGTGAGCAATTATGTACTTCCTTCCGTAAAACTAAAACAAAGACAGGATGCAAACGAGACTTAATGAAGCATTGGTTTGAGTAATAACTTTGTACAAGTTAATACTAATACGAAGCAATAATGCGCTGGTGCCTCGAAATTTTGAAAATCTCATGTCACCCATACCGGTCATTCCTCCTTCGAAACATGAAAATGATTATCGTTTATTCTGTACAATTATTATGGAGCATTGACTCTATAATTGGATTATAATCGGGCGTGGGATGAAGCTGGCAATGCTGACATTGACATCTGAAAAAAATAAGAGAAGATCGTCTTGAACACAATGAGCACATGTACGTTTTGCAGAAATGAAATCCACATTAACAATCAAATTACGATCGCAGTCTGGCAATGCAGAAAAAAGTGTTAGCTGTTTGTCATAAATCTGTAAGCACATTTTTTATCGAAGACATCAGACGATACATAGGAAATGATGTTGCGCAGATGTTTCATTATCACATCAAATTCCTTTGGCCAAGTTTTATTTCGTTGCCTTCTGTCTATCTGGACTTTTATTAAGGTTGTTGACCAATACAAATGTATGATATTAGAATCATGATGAGTACGTATTGCCGTGTATCAATAGCAAAAGGCAGGAAAGTCTGAAAAAGTGTTTTTGCAAAGATGAGAAATTCCGCAGAGATACATTAACACATTTTTTTTCCTGCTTTCTCCAACGGCATTTTATTATCGTACCATCAGATCACCACCCACACCCACCATCAACATAACACTTACTGCAGCCATTCTTCATTTTATCCTTTATTGGCAAAAAATTGACGATATATTTTCTTCAAAAGAAGATACCAAAAATCATAAAAATTAAAAGGAAAATATAAATCTCTATACTGTGTACAGACTATTCCCAAATATTCTCTCTCGTGGTTCGTGGTTTTACACATTTTTGCTGACTTTTGCAGTAATTTTCAGTACAATGCCACTAAAAGGTGGTATAAATATATTGTGCGAGAAGATGATATTAGTATCACCAGCGTCATTATCATCATTCGATATGCCACTTTTGTTACATGGCTCTATAGCTATTATTGAAGTAAGAAGCTTCTCTAGAGTTGCTGAACCTCAGAAAAGAAGTCAAGTAGTATGTTCTCCTTTCTCTCTCTCTCGCTCTCTGTCTTTCCGTTATTTATTGACTAGGCGGCATGATATTGGATTTGGATGGGTTGACTAATGAAACTTCCTCCTTGTGCTAAAAGAGAAGAAAAAACTTGCAACGCGTCGGCGGATATAATATTATAGTAAGTAGAATATCAGAGTATGTACTATTACAAGTGGGAGCATCAGTTAGAGATAGATTTTCTCGGTATATTCAATATTGCGTGCTCTCTCTTATAGTCTCTTACCACCACTACTCCTACCCGGCAAGGAAAATCCAATTAAAACCTGGGAGGAAAGAAAAGGATTGAGGCAAATGACATATTGCTTGTCTTCGATAATAGGCACTACCGTTCCTCGCTCGCCTCAGCTTTCGCTTTTCTCTCTCTTATTTTTTTCTTTTGAGATACTTATGAGCGTGTGTACGTATTAGTAATACCAATACCCAACTTTAAGTAGGTATAACTTCTGACATTATAGTAGTATCTTTTAGTCTGGAACAAGTACTCGCCGTCAGTAGATATAGTCTCTGACTGCCACCACCAACACCCAACGACAAAAATAGCATGCTACACAGTAACCTGAACTATACCATTTCTTTTGTCATGTTACTATTTTGTTACTCTCTGTATTAATATCGGTGTAATATCACGCGAATAAAGATACTTTGTTGTTGTTGTAGTGCTTCTTGTTCATCTTTTCGATCTTGCAAAAATTTTCTGCCACAAAATGATGATGATGATTAGAAGTAAGAACAAGTAAACCAACGAGGAACATGGAACAAGTGAAAGTTTGACCTCTGCTCTGAAAAGTAAAGTAGTCGTTCTTGCTGGTAGAGTTTACTTTTACCACGTGAAACTTGGTAGATGACTTTCTGTGTACATCAAGACTCATGTACCAAAAACGCCGTCATTTATGTCGACAATAAGCTGTACGTACGTAACATGAGAGCGGGCTTATAAGTAAACTCTCCAGATTCTTTGCTCCACTTTTTCATCGTCTTTACTTGTAAAGTAGTCTGGTGGCAACAGTCCTTGTTCCTGGTAGTCCTATTACAGGAGGCAAAAAGGCTTACATAAATATATTACTGTCAGATGCCACATGAACGATTGACTTGAAGAGAAAGCAGACCGATTCATCTCCTTCTTGTTCCGCTAGTAGTTTTACACCCTTGCAGTATTTTCCTCTGCATTCATGCGACTTTGTGTGTTTCATAAAGTGCCCATGTAAGTTTTCCTCGCGAATTTCCTACACATAAGAAGCTTAGGAAAGTTTTGGAGAGAGAGAGAGAGTGAAAGATTGGCACGATACGGTGTATCGTATTGTCATAAAAAAGCAGGGCTTTTCCCTGTCATGGAAAAATCACACAAACAGTGAGAACGCAAAACTGCTAAAAGCCGGTTTAGGTGTAGATCTCTAGTCAAAGTCAAATCTCAAACGGAAATCGTCAGCTGATGAGATTGATAATGATGGTGAGATGAGAAATTTTCGATTTTGCTTTTTGCTTCTTCGAAGCCACTTTGCAGCAGAACAGCAAACATAATTTGGCCTTTGTCAGCTTTCGGCATTACATCGACAACTCCCAATTTCCAATGAAGTCATAACAAACTCTTGGAAAAAAATGTTGAAATGGGGAAAGGTAAAGTCATTATAATAATTGCAATTGTTGCCAAACTTGTGAAAGTGAAAGAAGAAAATATATACACACGCATTTGGGCATGTGAATGTACTCTCTATTACATTTTCCACGCGAACTCATCTGTAATTTATTATTACTTGAATATTTTTTCGTGAAGCTGCTAGCAAAGATGCATGTGGAAACAAAAAAGATTGAGACTCTGATGATAATGATCATGACACTGCTGCTTCATGTGGCAGATGAGATTTAAAGACAATTTGGTTGAAAAACATAAGGTATTAAGATGTAAAGATCCCCAGGAGAGAAGACATAAGGAGCTCTAGCTCTGGCCCGGTTGCTACACTTGAGCACAAACAGAGAACACACGCAAAACTTTATCATAATCATAACTCACTTGGCCCTCTTATTATTTTTATTCTTTGCATTATTTAAAATCAAGTTGCCTTTCCTGTATTCCACCGTCACCAACATAATCATCAACGGAACACACACGCACGCTCCACTCCATATACTTTCTCAAGACAAGAAGAATCACATAGAAAAATGATCAACCCGGCCAGGAGCAGATAGCTAACAGCTTTCCTTTTCGTGTCTTTTGTTTTTACTAGTTTTTTTTACATGGTGTGCAGGGTGAAAGTATATAAGAATAGAAGGGCAAATTGTAAGACGACGTCAATGACAAAAGACTCTACTTAAGGATAACGTGAATACTTATCATCAACAGCCTTCAGGCATCATCCTCTGCGCACCACCCATTCAAATTGTATGTACATAATAATAAAATATTCTACGGAGATATGGGAAGATAAGCGCATGAGGCAGCAGCAGAGGAGTGATTATGTTAATGATTTCAATTTATCTAATGAGATGAGCTCTGCTCTTTCTTGCTTGTTCAAATAACCTAAGGAAAATCTAAAAGACAACAGCAGTATACCATAAAATACGTGTGTATGTGCACCGTGCGTACAGGGATGGAATGAAGCTGAGAGAGACGTGAGCGTGAACAGTCCTCTCGACACTGCTTTCACTTCAGCTTTTCCAAAAGGAGAAACCGCCGCGTGGGATCTTTAGGAATAGCTATAGTCTTTGGGTTTTGGTAGTAGATGCATCTGTAATACTTTGGTTGTGAGTTTTGGGTGGGAAGTGCCGATTTAAGTTTTTCCTCTGGTTTCCCTCTCGTGTCTCTTGTTCTATATATATGCTGGATTGTATGTTTTCGTGCTGTTGCTCATTTATTCCTCCTATTCTCTCGGTTTTGGCTGGAGCAAGTTGTAATGCTTTTACTTTATATTTCTGCTTACTAATCTTCTCTGTCTTTCCCACTCCGTATTTTAGGGAGAAAAGTTGCCAACACTGACTCTTGCGGTTGTATTTATACACTATCATTATCATCAGCATTTCTCTGATCATGATCTTCCTCGTTTCTGTGTATTTATAGATGTGCATGCATGCGTGTTTCGGTTTTGGTGCATGCCAGCAAAAAATAATGCGGGACAGGCCAAGCCTGTGGCGGGGTGAAAAGATCAAGATTTCACTTCACAACAAAAAGAGTAGTAAGAATATTATCATTAGTTTCATTTAAAAAACAAAAACTTTTAGCTAGGTCGATTCTACACACCACGGGTGTTTGGCATTAAGAAATAAATAACAAAAGCTCATGTGTTTGCACGTCCTTTTTTCAAGAAATGAGTAAAAGCTGCTTAGCACATAAGAAGGTACATGCTTCTTATGAAACTGTTCATTTTACAAATGGGAAGTATGAGTAGTAAAGTAGAGAGAAAAGTGAGAGACAAAAGAAGCATAAAACTTTTGTCATCTTCATTATCGTCATCGTCAGGATCACCACTTCTGCAATCACCTAATACCCAGGCATATCCCAGTAATTTTGTGGGTTTTGCTCAAAAGTAGAAACAGCAGTCATTTGAAACTTTTTTGAAAGCTCGTCTTCATCATCTTGTGTCATGTCGTCGGTCAACTTTTCGTGGTTTGACTGACGGCAGGAGGAAGGTCATAAAATTCACTCGTTTCATTCATCTCCCCTGCTCTCCGATCAGGGTCTGGTCGGTTGAGATGAATGAGTGACATGAAGAGGGAAGAAGGGATGTATGTATATTTTAACTGGTAGTGTACACATCACGAGGAACAAACCGGGTTTCCCTTTTCCTTTATTTGCTGCACTGAGCAAAACTTCTGAATTAAGTTTCTCGTTTCATCATCGTCGACGTTCTTATATGTGTCATGAGCTGCTGCTGGTACTGTCTTCTTCTCCTAGCAGGGGATATGCGTAAGATAGACACCCTGGTTGTTTGGCGTAAAAAGTTAATTAACAGTGACATGGCAAAAGGGAGGAGTGCAGGAACAATTCCAATGCAATCCGAGTTGAGCTCATATAAGCAATAATGTACGGCAAGAGGTTACCTTATACCATCATCTTCCCCACGAATCATTTCAAGTGGAAAACTTCCGGAGAAGAATAAGGAGGGCGAAAATAGGTGTCAGGATGCATTTTACTGCATTCTAGAAGATTTTATTGAAAGCTACTGAAATGAGCATGTCATTTGATTATGCGCAATTTCTATTTGTATGATGTGAAAGTGTTGGATGGAGTATTTTCGTCAGTGTTGGTAGTAGTAAGTTTTAAAGCGAGTTTTTATTGGCAATATGTCTTGCCATCAGTCAAGAAAAACTACGTTTGCGTTCAGAATTAATAAAAGAGATTAGGTACAAAAACCAACTAAGTTAATTGACAATTGTTTTAATTATCTATTGTATTTAGCCAAATGAAGTTTTATGGTTTTAGCAAGAACTTGAAAATGAATGAAAAATATGCGAGTGGTTCTCCACATTTTAGTACATGGATTGAAGTGCAAACTCCTGCTGTTTGCATGGCGCGACTCCCGCATAATAATATTTTCTGTTTACACAACCAGTCCATGACTGTCTCTTGGAGCGAGAAATGATGCTTTAAGCAAACAACATTCATTTTCATGGCTGTTCATGATAATCATCATGATTATTAGAATAATGAAGAAAATGAAGATGTATAAAAACTAGAGAAGCAGAGGAGCGTACACTAATTGTATCTCTTATTTAATCATAATGACTTTTACTACTACTACTACTGTGTCTATTTTGCTAGAATAATAACATCATCAACTTATATACCCACCTTTCTTTCATGGGCTCATAAGAAAGGCTAATATTCATATCGTTAAAATCCAGTCATCAACTCTGGGGATGATATTCTTTTGGATTTTTTGAAGCGTTAAAAGGGTTGAAGAATGAAGTGCCATGCGATATACATTATGGAAATTAATAATGTTTGACACTCATTCAGAAAAAAACCCATAGTGTGCTTAACTCAAGGAGACCAAGACCTGACATGAGTACTCGGTGTGCTGCTCCAGGCAAGTAAAAAAGGAAAGGGGAAATGGGAAGGAAATCTTTTTTTCTTTAAAAATGTACATCATCGTGGCTGTTGATGATGACGAATTTGATGGAGCTCTTGTCAGTCTGTCTCTACTCTTAAGCTATTCCATTTTCCTTTTCTGTGCTGTCGAAAAAAACTTTGCCTCGAAAAAAAAACCATTATGAATTACTCTTTATGCGCATTTTTGATTATGATGAGTTCACACGAATTTTCATTATAATTTCATTAGATTCAGTCAACCAACTAAACCTAGTAGCTAACCCCTCTTGAAAAGAAAACGTAAAAATACGCTTAGAAAATTAGAAACACGACGGGTTTTTTTACTATCACGTACCTCGTACCTCCAAAGTTTTTCATGATATACGATGACGGTCGCAAAGAAGTAAAAGGGTAGCTCCCTGTGAGGTGGTAAATGTAATAAGTCGTCCAAAACTGGAAAGATGAAGGTTTGTTTACTGTTCTCACCACTTACCGCCATGCCACAGTAGAATCGTTGTGCGGTATACCAAATTATCGTACCACACACGATCATTATTACGTAATGGAGTTCTTTGAAAGAGTCGATCCGATTCAAAGCCAAAAGGTGTTGTGAAGTGACTCGGGTAATTAGTTTGAAATTATTTGATTTTTTGGTTTCATCGGAGTAACACTGCCATAAAAAGGCACAAGTAATGACAGGAGAAATATTACCTGAATGCACGCACAACCAGTAAAAGGAAGAAAGGAGAGTGTGGATGAAAGAGGTATTCATCTCTTTGATGAAGTTTATAAAGTGAAGAATGATGAGAGTTGGTATTCGCATTAACACGGAGTCACTGGATCACACATACACCTACCCTTAACTTCATTGCATAATAATATTATTGTGCAAGGGAGAATAAGGGAAACCTCATAAAGAAAGAGGTAAAGAAAAGTATGGGTGCGTTATTGGCTCATTGATAGCTGTCTTGAAGTTGTTAATATCACTTTGCGTATAGGTAGTTCATACATTGGAAAAAGTTGCGTGATACATGTTTTTCCCGGTAGCATGTTCCAATTTCAATTTATTAGTATTCTTTTGACTGTGTCAGAGTTTGAGAATAAATGGAATTTACGAACGTACTTTTCTACTTTTTTCATTTCAAATTGAAAGGGAAAACGAGAGCATTAACCATCACATCGCCACCACTTTCTTGTTATTGAGCCATTTATCTCCTCCACCTGACTGGATATTATGAGCATTGATCACCGACCAGTCGAAGGAAAAGGAGAAATCTCTGACTTTGGATTATTTCGAAGTGATTGTATTTCAGTATAACTTTTACCTTGTACCTGACCTCTATTCTTTTATCATTCCTATATTATTGTGTACATATACCTTGTAAGCACTATCTATTTGTGCAGATAGGTACAGTTAATGCGTTTTTTACTTCCTCTTCCAACGTCTACTTCCCTTTGCACTTTGAACAATACTGACAAGAGTAGGGGGTCCATCCAAGTGTGAAATATCGTGAGAAAAGTGAATGTGTGTCAGAATGAAAAATCTTCCAGATTAATTTTCTTATTAAGCTAATCCTACACTCACTGCAACTAACTCATCTCAAGTTTTTAAAAGTCTGCTTTTTAGGCTACACCTAAGAATATGAATAGAATGAGGATAGCATTTATTTCGTAAGATCCCAAAGTGAGCAGCACAACAACAGACTTTTTTCTTGCTCAATAATATATTATTATATTAGAATCTCCACTTTATCCCATACAAAAGCTTTTACATAGACAGCAGAGCCTACAAGGGTGGATAGGTTTAAATGTGAATAGGAAAAATAAAAACGGAAGAAGTGAAAAGAAAAGAATAAAAAACATTCGTATATAAGCTAAGCCCCGTTCTTTTCTCTCTCAACTTTCTCTGAAGGAGATCTTCAGTTGCTGGTGATAGTCTTGTGAATACATTTCATTACTTATATATGATTATGCCTCATTTTCGTTCTGTGCTGTTTTCCATTCTACTACACAGCTTGCCTGCTGCTGTCTTGTCTCGAGGAAAAAAATGTGTGTATATGAATGAGCATCATTATACCTGGTGCCAGCCAACGAGAGATTTTTTCTCTTTTCTTTTCCCATAGTTGTGGGAAAAAGTGAAAAGGTTTGAGAAAAAATGTATTCTCGACTGTAACCCTGTTGGTGGGTTATGTGGTGTTGTGATGGTGGGATTTTTTGAATAAAATGAAATGAGGAGAGAAAAGAGAAAGCAAAAAAGTGGAGAAAAGAATTTTTTCGTTGGTTTATCCAAGACTCTGCTTTCTTTTCAAAATATGATGATGCTCATGACGTGCAGTCTAAAGTTGAATAAATGTATGAGAGGTATGGTTATAAGTGTACCAACTAGTAGAGAGAAAAAATGTGTAGAATTTCTTGAAAAATGCTTGATGATGTTTGAGTGAGTGAGTGGAGAAGAAAAGGCAAATTTAATGCATTACTTAAGTTGAGCACACACATCCATAATAGAGAGACTCAAGAAGAACAGACAGACAAGTGCAAAAAACACAGACACACTGGGCAAAATTCTTGAGTGAAAAAAATCGAAAAGAGAAAGAACATTATTATGACTGACTTACCATGTATTTTTAAAAGGAATGTTGGAGAAAGTGGAGACTCAAATATTTCTCACACGAGAAAGATATGCGTTTTATTATGTTGGTTGTTGTGTTTTTGTTGAGTAGAGAGCACATACATATTCACATCATTCGCCATAATAATATTTGCACTGATGTCGCTGTCACTTACTTGCCAAAACTACGTACAAAGTTGAAAAAATTCAGAGTATAACATAGGCACATTTTTATAAAGCATATACAAACCAAAGTGAAGTAGAAAATGCCACTTTCTTCTTGGTTTTCACTCCTCTCGTAGCTTTCTCTTTCTATTATCTAATTTTCTAAAAATAAACCATCTATTATTAGAAGTGCCTATTCTGGGATTCTGTTTTCTATTGTGTACACATTGAAGCATTGCAAATGGTGGTTTTCTATTCAGTCATTAAGTACGGTCCTTTATGGATCTACTATTATGTAAAAATGTATCAAGAAGAACGCTAACTTGGTTCTTGATAAATAGAAGTTTGAGCTTTTTGACCGACCTTGCTATTCTGTATCTATATTAACACCCCATCTCTTATCCCAAAGAAATTGAGTTCAGATACTGGGTTTTATAGAAAAGTTGTTGCTGCATACTCCCATCGTGAAACATTTCTTGAGCTTTTCTATGTATGTGCCGATAAATTTCATGTGTACACCAACCAACCCGCCCATAACATGATATCGTTGATTGAAAAGATTAAAATCTCTTTGCTTTACCGTATCCACCTAAAATTGCTATTGCATTTTGCCACCCTTTCTAATCGAATAGTGTATAAATTGAAAACATTGATGAAATATTGACGCAATGAACGATGAGCTAGATGTGAATTTTATGCTGATTTACTATCAATGTAGGCAATCATTGTATTTTATTTACTCCGCTCATACAACCATCACCACACAAAATGCAATACTGTTGGCGGTGTAACTTCTGTCTCTGTTTCATGCTTCGTTGAACTGTGAACATTTCAGTTGACAGGCATCATTCATAACACCTAATAAATAAGTTGCTCCAATTCCGATGTTGATGATGGATAAATAGTAGTTTTAACTTTATAATCTTTCAGCAATATCTTCCACGAAAGAACATTAATAACTTCATCATCGCATCCTTGAATCTTTATGATGTCCTGAAAAAAAATCAGTAAAAGGTTCAAAACTTTATTCATGGAGTGAACCGTGTTTCCCAAGACCTACGGAGTAGATTCACTCTGATACAGAAATGACTATATGTATCCACTCTGACGCATCATGTTTGAGGCGATCCTAATTTACAATATTTACATGGTTATGTGTTGCCCAAGGCGCTTTTGGAGTATATTTTGTAGATCCAAACCTAACAAACCACGAAAATTGAATGCACATTGCGAAATGCAGTGAAACGAGTAAAAAAGTAAACCGTTTAGGTAGTTTTGCATTCCGGTTTGCCTCAGGGTAAACTGCACAATGGGGGAGAGATGTTCCACCTCCATCGTTGCTCATTTTCCCAGGTTTGCCAGGAAGGGTGCAGTTGAAAAATAAATTGTTATCTTCCATTCTTCCCTTTCTCAGTCATCCGTAATATTATAGATTATTTTACACCCAAACAAATCAACACGGAACTTTTTGAACTGCCAACAGCTTTTCAACAGAGTAAGTTCAAAGATGGCAAGAGGACAAGCGAGAAGTTCAAATGATCCATCTTTTTATATCTTAAAAATATTGTCTCGCTGTCTCCTACCCCTAGTCGTCTTTTCAGTAGTAAGAGAATGTCAACATACCCATTAAATTAATGTTTTTCTAAATAATACAAGCTGGTCCTCCTGATGCTTGAGATAGATGCTTGTCTCTGTTAATTGATCCACCTTTTTAGGAATCAATTTTTCAAATTTGGACAGCTCCTCACAGTGAACTAGTTGAGAGTAAAAAACGATGTTGTGGAACTCCTTATAATATATTTATATGTTTATCAAATGACAGTACAAGTCATTAGCTAAGTTGTTGAGAACGAAACGAGTTGAATAGTTGAGTCTTAAGAGTTGATTTGAGATGTTAAAGAAGGATTGATACACGGTGCCAGAATGGTTACACGTATTTTAATTTCTATTTCAATTCAAATTTAACCATGCCTTTGTAAATGTGTTTTTAACCACATTCATTTAAACAATCTTCGATAAAATGCTACTGGTCATCAGTTTCAGCTTAAAAAATTCAATCCTCGTTTCATATTTAAATTTCGTAACTTCGGAAGCATAGAAAACGTAAGAACTTCAAGAAGGACAAGACAGTAGTAATTTCTTATCTAATTCATTAGAGAGTCATAACATTTTCATGCTCCAAATTTCTTTGCTGTTATCAACATCGTATATCTGTTAACGAAGTTGTAAGAAAAGCAGTAACATGTCTTTCAGTCTTTGTGGCAGAAATTACATTTTGTGCGTAGATAAAAACTTGCAGCATGACAAGCAACAAGACCAAGTAAGAGTAAACATTGTCAAAAGCTCAAATCATAAACAAGACGAGTAGCAATTTCAATGACATAACTAGAGCAGTAGCGGTTTCTGTACATACATCTACGTCCAAAGTTGACAAATTTGGTGGAAGTGGGTGACAGTAAACAGTACTAGTAGAACATTAAGGATTAGAATGGTTGTATGTCTAATATTTGTTTTCTCTTACGTACAAAATAAAATTGCCTACATTTCTCACATCACATTAGACACAGACAACCATCAGTCCATTATATTTCAGCTCATGTCCAATAATTATCTTTGTGGTTTTGCATTAAGAAAACTCTAAACTTAGCCCTCGTTCTCTAACAGTTTTTCTCAGTCCTTATTTGATCAACGAGATCAAACGTGCTCAACGCTCGCTTGCAGAATGAAAGTTTCATTCTACAAAAATGTATCTAGTCAGTTTTGTACAAAAGAAAAGTCAATGTGAGGTAAAGGAGCTTTAAAATGCCCATCTATTCACCACTAGTGTGCAAATATATAAATCAGTGGCATATCAAGTTTCTTTTTGTATTCTCTCTCTTGTGGATACCCAAAAGTCAAACCAAAGTTTGGTTTGCTTTCACTGCCATTGTATTGCTTATATGAATAATAAACTTGCAAAAAAAGTCGCAATCGAGAAGAGCGGCTTGGGCTTTCATACGAAGCAATGACTATGACATCGTGTTATTCAAACTCAGTTACGATGATACCAACTTTAAATATTACGTGCATATCCCTTTTCACGTTTTCCATGCATACATGAATGAATCCTGCATGAGTTACTATTTCTGTCCAGTTGCTCCAATCTTCCTTCCCTTCATCCTGTCTAGCCATACATACTACTGCTGTTTCCCGTCTCCAATCCCATACCATACCAATGTCAATGTACTACATCATCATTATTACTATTTTATATTTTATCTCTTTTATGGGAACCAACACGAGCATTTTATGCCGTAAGGGATAGATGAATGAATGAGACTAGCGAGCTGTGTAGTGCATGTTTTAGTCACAATAATTATCATTATTACATGTATCCTAGAATCTACGACGATATGATATAGTCTACGATAGCGATTCATGCACAAGTAGTCAGAGAGTCCTCGTTTTCATCCTCCCAAAAACCAAAGTGCATCTCTTGTTGTTTTTATCCCAGCGGTGTATGGTTCTCTGTCTATTTGTGTTGTTGTTATGTTTATTAGACTGAAAGAGCTTGATTTTACGAGCATGAATATTCAATCCAGAGACACAATCGCCGTCGTCGCCACAATGTACTATGTACCCTATGTACAGTGCTCACTAATGTTAGAACAAAGTAGCAAAACAGAACATCAGAAAGGAAGATGATGATTCTGACTCTACGATGCGGCGTTGTTGATGATGATACACTTTCACATTTACACCCAGTGGTTTTATGCGTATCCTTGATCCTGTAATTCCCATTGCTATAATCATGATTATCACTAGCAGCAGCATCAAAGCAAAACAGTGTTTTTTCCTTATGATGAGGACCATGGAGTAGATGGATATTTCTTCTGGATAAATTCTCAAATGATACGGTATAATGATAATCATGCATGGAATATACACATACAGTTGGACGATGAGAAAAGGACTCTCCCTTGTTGTGCATGAGAGAGAGAGAGAAACTTATCTTTCTCTGAAAATGATCATAATCTTGTCTAAACAACCAGTTCCCATTTGTCTTCCTTCAGAAAGAAACAGAAGCGAGAAGGAGAGAAATCCAGTAGAAGTTTCGGAGCTTGCTCATATTGTATTGCTTAAGAGGAAACATGCTTATTTTAAGGGTCATTCACACAGTCATGTAGTCACTCAACTCCGAATTCTCATTCAACCTCTCTTGCAATTATTTAACAGAGAGCACAAACATCTCTTTCTATCCAGAAATAACATCATCATCATCACATCATCTCTCTTTCTCTCTGCGTATACCTTTTGAAAAGAAGATAATCAGGAGCATAAAGAAACGAAAAAATAATTTGTCAAAACATCAGACAGATAGGGTTTCAAGTGTCAGTACTCAAGCGAGCACCCACTAATTATCATAATTTGACCTGAATAATCTTCTCAGAAAAAATATTAATCTACTGCTTACAAGGCGAAACCTTATAATTTGGTAGGGAAAGATAAACCATTCAATTTTTACATGCTCGTATAGAAAAGTTTTATTTTCTTATGTACGTAATTTCACAGATTTCTTTTTAAAATTCTAACACAAGCGGAAGGAGCCAACATGTCGGTAAATTTGATGCAATAAACAATAAATGTTTCAGGTCATCCATCCCTCTTCTTTCATAGATTTCTTTATCCACAGCATTACATCACCACTCTTAATCGCATTTATTTTTTACCACACGACGAAGCGGAGATAAAGAAGTAATTGATACTCTGGTTTGCTCACTCATCCATCACCAAAACCTACCAAAGAAGCAGCAGCAGACCCTCTTCGGTGGATTTGGTTGTGTTCACACATGTGTTTATAAAATGTCAGTAAAATGTAGGGTTGCTGCTGCTGAGAATGATGATGATTCATTATCATTATCACCGTTGTACTCACAATCGGCTTTTTAAGTTGTCTGCTTTTTAAAATAAATGTGTTCCTTCCTTCTCAGAAGATTTGTACAAAGAGAGAGAGAGAGGATCGTTGTTTTTAGAGAAAATCATTACACCACAACCAAAACTCATATTGGAGCCCAATGGCTTTGGAATGAAATGAGTGGCTGCCTTGTCTTCTCATTTGTTCAGATTCTATTTTCCCTTCATAATGATGACTAAAAGACTATACTGTGTGTAATATTAAGAATCTCTATCCATATTCAGCGCATTTTTACATATTTTAAGCTGCCATCACTTGTTCGGGTGAAGTAAGTGGTAATGCATGTAGGATTTTCGTCAAAGATAAACGGAGAGATTGAAAAGTGTAAAAGACGAAATGAGGAAGGGTGCCACATGCACAATAAGACTGAACAAGAGGATGCATGCATGAATTTGAATCGCAAGTATGAGTGAGCAACAGCGGCATATTTCTAAGATGTTTAAAAGGATTTTTTTTCCAAGGAAGAAACTAACCTTACTCTGACTTTTGACTCCAAGACACCACCACAACCAACTCTACAATCCAAGATTTCCATGATGCACCACAGCACCAGTCGACTCACTAATTCATGCATTTTACAAGTTTATGAGAAGTATTATACGTTTCTAAAGATAATGACAAGGATGAGATAATGCTCATGTATAAAAAGTGTATACCTACATGTGCACATACCCCTTTTCTCCTTTCATCGGACCTCTTTGATAATTACAAGAGGTGTACCTCTTTAATTAGCTGAGAGAAAAGGATGCCGCTGATGTGGTTGAGATGAAGAGGGAGAGAGAAATGAGAATTGGAAATGTGGGGATTTTTTAGGACTGCGTGAAATTGCTTAATTCATTACAGATGCGAAGGAGGGTTAAAAAAAGTACCGGGGTGCATTCTTTTATTTTTAGAAAATATGTTAATGAATTCAAAGTAGGCACAAGTTATGCTCTACACTTGTACAATTTATCTGTATAAATTTCTCTGTCACTCCACATGATTTCAATTAAGCTCATATCCAGTTCGATTGTGATAAAACCGCTAATATAATTCACTTGACTGTTGTATAACCTCCATCCATTAGAACATACTTTGTTGAAAAACCTATGCAATCGTGCCCATTAGAGTAATGAATAGATCCTTAATAACGTAATTATGCTGCTGTTGGTCGCTTTTTGTTTCGGCTCATCGTCAATTTCCTTTGAAGGAAATGGCAAGTACAAAAGATTCCTGGTTTTCTAAGGTGTTTACTCAGTTTGTGCATTCATGTTATCGTGCGATATGCGCTATGCACATGGTTTTACAACGACAAAAGCTACCTAATCGATTACGATAACAGAAATGCGATATGATATGCATGCACACAAGTAGTTTTACATTTAACTTTAGCTTTGCTGCCAACATGTGTACTGGAATACTATAGCATTACCATTTTATTATGCATTCTGTGTTCCGCTCCAAAAAGTCAGCAAACGAGCAATGCACCACTACCACTTATCATTCTCATTCGGTTTGTTTGCGTATTCATTACAAACGCTGGCAAAATAGTGTTGTTCTTTTCACTGTACTATGACCGATGGGATCCGCAGGGTTTCGTGGAATAGGAATAATAAAATGACTTTTCTTCATACACTAACTACCACTGTGTGTAGCCAAATGAATACCGCAAAACCAAGACCGAGACCTAGCAAACATTAAGGAAAACCTTGTTATTACAAAGTTCAGCATAGAATTAGTCGTGCTGTTTCTTCGTCCCACATTTTCCGAACAATGCACCTGATTTTTTACTGAAAACACAAAGAACTTTACTTATTAGCTAACCACATCAAATGTGTAATCATTATTGGAATCGAAATTTAGGAAACATCTGGCTTCTCTGCGGTCTAATCTCGTATAAATTAAAATCAGAAAAAACTTCTGTACTCCGCGTTTTCAGCCTTATTTTTATGTTGTGGTTCTTCTACAAAAACGATCGTATAGTAATATTTTATTCTATAAAAATCTAATATAGTCTGGCACCATATTCGCATGCAAGTAGCCATTGTTATAATAAATACATTCTCCCATTAAAGTTATATATAAAATGCATAGCATAAATGGAATGCTTGCCGTTTCTTTTACTACATGCATCTTTTCTTTCTGAGAGAAAAGAACAAGGCAAGAAATCATATAATGTTGAATGTAATGCAACGACCGCAATCGCAATCACAACTTTTTACAACCGTTCCCGTTGCAGTCTTCAACATTACACACTTCAAGGTTCGTATAATGCCTCACGCGCTTGGAATACACAATTTCGAGAAAATTTCATTTCACAGCCGACGGCTACGAAACATGCAGGCACAACAACGGTTACGCTTCATGTTGTTATCTGAATTTGACTCATTCAGCAAACTCGAAGGAGGAATAATAACAGTGGTAGTAGTCCCGAACGCAAGAGTTGCACTGTATGTATAATAATAATATGCGATGCACTCCATGCTTTTGGCTCGGCAGTTTTCTTATTATTCCCTTTTGGAAAACCGTCTTATCTTCCCAAGAAATCACCAACAGCAGCTACTACACCCGTGTGGTATTCATACTTTCTGTAAGAAAACTAGATATGGCTTGATACTCAAAACATCCCGTGCCCTCAACTTCTTTTCTGAAATCAAGCTTTTGTTTAAACAAGCAGTTATGGATAAGGAAAGTGGTAAAAAGGCAGAATGTTCATTCAAAACATTTTCATTTTGCTGTTCTGGGAATTTTATTTCTTCATTCCAAGTATTTATTTTTGTTAAATCTTTAACCTTAACCCTGATGCAAGAGAAATAATAATGATGCAAAATAAGCAAAATGAAATAGAGGGAGAGTAAGACAAAGCACGTTGTTTGTCTGTAATTTTGTTAGATTTTTAGAAATGTGGGGATGAGGAAGATATGGTGTGTTTGGTGTCTTTTCTGATGAATAATTTGTGTGTTCTTGCGGAGATCGTTGATTAATCCTGTGTTGATGCTCATGGTTTTGTAGGTGAGAAATGAGTAATGCATGGGTGGAAGACAACTATATCTTTCATAAAAGATTGCTAAATGAACAAGATAACAAAGAAAATAAGTCAGATGGGGTCAAATTTCTTGACATTTTACCACCACCACCAACCATCATCATCATCATCGTCATGATTCTCGCAGCAAGTAAAACAACAAAAGAGAAATAATGAATAAGTTATAAGAACGTAATGGGTTGTCTTCTCTTCTACTTGTCTTCTACTTTAGGGCGAATGTGAAGGAGATTCCACCCAGCCACCAAGTATATTATTTTTATCCTTAATGAAGGGCTTTTGTGTTTCGTAATATACTCAAACTCCCTCACTTACTCTACTCGCCTTCGAGCAGTAAGACAGACCAGAAGACAGAGTAAAGTGAAGTGACTACTCTCAGTGGAGAGTTTTGAGCTGGTTTGGTTTGAGTGGATGGAGAGAGACCCTCTTTTATTTTAAAATCCACTTGAGGCTAGAAAGGTATCCTATCTCTTAAATTTCATTACCTTTCATTTTCTTTCTGTATGATGCACGGTTCTATCATACCTGTCTGACTAAACTCCATACAAAAACCTTATAAAGCTTCTTTTCGTAGCTGGTGATCCATCTTTGGGCTTTTTTGTACAGCGTGAGCGTACTAAAAAAGCATTCCATTGTTGTTTTGTGTATAAAGGTGCTAAAAGGTCTCCAGTAAGTAATACCTGTAATTATCCCAGAGTGGTTGCTTCTCTACTTGTAATTTGATGAAGCTGACACAATGAGGTAAGGAACCACAAAAACTACAGAACCAACAGCCTTATTATTATTAGTTATAATCTTCCTTTTCTAAGAATGGAATAAAGAACCACTAAATTTTAGCCAAATTACTGGTTACTCTTCTCATTTGAACACTCACAAAATTTAACCTTCACATTGTGATGCATAATATTAATAGCTCTAAAATGTTAGTTACCACTTCTTATATTGCTCTCGGATTACTATTCATAGCACTTAAATTTGAATTTTAATGCTGCTAAAGTAAAAGCGTCTTTTTCCGCTGTGCTTTTGCTTTTTATGCATAGTAAAGTTATGTGCATAAACCGACTACTTATCCTGGCTTTTGTTACAACGTTAGAAATAGGCGGGTCTATAGTCTCAATAAAAGTAAACTCAAACAGTGAGAATACCATAATGCATTTGCAAAATCTAAAAGCGATACTATCAAAGCGTCCAGCGACTAGAAGAGCCGCACACAAACACATTCCAGAGCCATTAATTTAATAACCTGCTGAGTTTTAACTCTTTTACTCACCATAATGTGGCATTTGTCTAAACCACTATTTCCACCGACAGCTTTCCTCTTCACCGAAACAAACAACCACTAAAATTTACCCATAGGCTTTTTATTACATGATGACGTGGTAAAGTAAGCCGTGTGTGTACTGTTGTAGCAGAGGTACTTATAATAGGTTACATAAAAGGTGATTTCAGTGTTTTCTACGGACAAACTGTCCATCTTGGGGGTTTTTAGTTTCCAGGTGTTGCTATTTTCGCAAAGTGAATGTGTGGAGGTATTCCATCACATCATCAATTGTAAGCTCCCCTGTCATTAAACGGAAAAGCGAAATTTGAACAAGACGGCATAATAACAGCTCTTTGCAAGCAAGTCGTTAGACCGATGATGCCACTATTTAAAAGTATAAGCCTCGTTTCATGATGACAAAAGCTCCGTTCATGTATTTTCACCTAATGGAGGAGAGGAGTTGTTACATAGCACGAGACGTCAATCAAGATTGCAGTTTACGCGTGAAATGTACCGTTTATATTTTATGCACTTGACGGAGTGATGGATAAAATGCAGGTGATGGCGGTAGAACGCTCGTTCAAAGCCAAATCCACAGTTGAAAGTAGCAATATTATACTTTCGAGAAAAAAAGTGACATTTTGAAAGGAGCTCCAAGAACATAGAAGAGACATGCCAAAACACGCTTTTCACTTCCCTGCTGTTGCAATGTCTATAAAAAATTTAAGGTAGCCCTGCTCAAAAAACTTTTATTTGTGAGTGTAAGTAATAAGGTTAAAAACAATTGGATATGCAATAATGCAATGATATCTCCACACAGTCATGCTCTAATGTTTTTTAATAGTACAAGACTTCAACTACCACCGCAGCGACAGCGGACTCATCATCACATTTATTATTACTTCTCTACCAACGAAAACAATGTCTTATTTTACTCAAATGCCACTTTCATTCATAGCTCCATGCACCATCTAAAAACTCACAGCGTGAGCTAAGTGGAAATGACTTTAATGTGATGCGAAGCCTCGTATCCTGAAGAGAAAATAATATGTTGTACAAGTGAGGAAAAATACACATTTAAAAGGACAGCGAGTAAAAACTTTTTATAATGCCACTTGTAACTTTATTTCGACTTTTGCCGGTAAAAAGGTATCATAGAATTGAAGCATGCAAAGTAACAAACACAGGAAAAACGCACATAGAAAATTTGAAAGATATAAATAAAACGACAGCAAGAGCTTATTATTGTCTATTTCCGGTATAATATGGGAAGTGTGAAGGATGTAGGTATGTATATAAAAACACATATGAAAAAATAAGTGTGCATGAAGAAGGATTACAACATCATCATTCAAGATAAGGAGAAAGAGAGAGATGTTCTAATGTAATGTAATGCGAATAAGACAGGAAAAGTCGACAGTCATTCCACTTAGGTTCATTCTTTACTTATCAATTTTGCACTGGGCCCAGGCTGTCTCTAACAAGCTTTCGTGTTCGGAAAATTCCTAGAAAAAAGTTCCCAGAATAGGAATATTCCTAGAAAGTAAGTTTCCAGAAACGGAAAGT
>JAQIXX010000896.1:0-44140 GCA_034700605.1 Willowsia nigromaculata
AAATTACTAGAAGGACATTGACTTGTCGATGTGGAAGCAAAAACTTCTACGTTACAATTATGTAGTAAAAAAGCTTCCAGAATGATCCGGACAGCCAAATTCATGTTAACATTGAAACTAAAATGCATACGCCACGTCAGCTTAAGGCAACGAACTCTAATACATTGACGGTACTTACAACTCAAAAATACTCATTTTAACATAAATAGGTATGTATACAAAATCATACAGTTTATATTACCATAATCATATCACGGCACATTATGATATTTGGGTAGTGCATCTACGTTACAAACAATAAATATTTGCGGTCTTAGTTGATCTACCTATACGAGCTATAATTATAATTGAGCTTTAGATTTCACAAGATTCTAAAGAAACGTATTTTGATATGGAGGTGCACTTCATCTGATTTGTTGGGAGAAACAAATATTAACACGTAGTTCTTATCCAAGCACCTAAGTAACCGTCAATTAGACAAATCCATAGTCTTTAGCAATTATCATGTGCTGCCAACTTTTGCTTAACTGTTTTTCTCCTTACCCAACATAAACTTTCATCCATGTATATTTGAAAACACTATATGTCATTTCATTTGTTAAAACAACATATATTACCACAATTGCCAATTATGTGATAACTTACAAAAAAGCAATTACTTAAGAAAAATCCAATACACACGTACCAATTTATCCAGACTAAGGAAACACTACGTAATATGTTTTTCAAACTTCAACGAAAACATCTACCTCTTTAGTGTCTCCACCATCAACAACCATATTGCAGAGCTACTGTTAGGTTAAAGAAAAAAGGACAAAATCACAATAGAAATCGCACTGTTTGAAGCAGTCTTATGTATAGCTAAACAGCAAAACCATATTTATTAGTAAACTTTACTGTTAAATTCTTTAAAATAAAACAACGGCAAACTCAAAGACACCAGTCGAGTCATTTCATATAGTAAAAATAACTGAATTTTAGTTTGAGTTGAAATATTTGTAAAAAGGGCAAAAGAAAATCACAATAATGTTTTGAACTGAATAACATCTTTAGTACTAAATACATTCAATAGTAAACTTTTTTGCTGCAATTAATTACTGAATTAGAGCGCTTATATAAACGAGTAAATATGATTTGGTTTTCTATATTTCTGGTTATAGTGTACGGAACAATTTTATCCAAACAATCTACCATTTTACCAGAGAGACATCCTGTTTTGGACAGTGTTTTCACTTTTCTAAAAACCTTGTCCATTTCGGAAGGAAGTTACGAAGTACATTTTTTTCCACGGAAATTTTCCTATGTGCTTGGTTCAATTTAGGGGCACTTCACTGCGGTACAGATATATTAAAAAACACGCTCCACAGGAAGTATTGCGTGACTATCCGTTTAGATACACACAACCATTCCAAACTATAATCGCAGATCGAATTATGTTTTACTTTAATCCGTTTACTCAACATTTAATGCACCCAACAACATTATGTATAATTGTGGGACTGCAGACTACAGCAGTAAAGAATAGCAATAAACAGAGGATACTTCCGCATTTACAGGAATAAGCCATTTGCCTGCCTAAGACGTCTCTTCTCCTTTAAAAGTAGATTATGTGAAAGTACAATCATGTCTACACTATACCTCTCTATACACCACAACATCTCATTCACGCAGTTAGAATATGCAAATCACACACTGTATTCAGAAACCGATACATTTCTCACAAATCAGTATATCATCAACACGATTTCGTATTTGGATTATGGACATAACGTCAGTTATAGATACTGGGGGATTTCAGGATTCAAATTTTCATCATACAGTGACGAGGACTTATTGTACTGTAATCAGTTATCTAATAGTAAACGAAAAACTGTCAATTTCCTAATTTGGCTACATTCATTTAGCCTAAATATTTGGATATGCATATTTTCAACAGTAATAGCCTTCACATTGGTTATTAAGTTGCTAGAACGCCAGTTTAATATTGCGTTCATGCACACATTTATAAACTGTGGGGCAATATTTTTCGGCAATACATTGACAAAAAAATTAGAAAAAATTAAATTTCTTGTGGCCCTCCAATTTTTTGGAATGCTTATCTGTAACTTTTACGGGAATCAGATTCTCAGCGTTTTAACAATTCCAGAAAAATTTGAACCCTACTCGTCTCTTTCTCAAGTACTGGAAGCGGGATATAAAATTATGTGGAAGGATTCGCTCTCTTTACCATCTTGGACGAATTGGGGTCCTCAATTCAAAATGAAAGGCCATTCAGGAAAGCTGAATGTAAGTTTTCATTACTACAGTGATCCTAACACTTCTGACAAAGATTTAGCTAAATATGCAATGACAAAGCGCATGTTTTCAACATTTGCACTTTCACAAACATATATGCTGCTCTTATTCAAATCACTTATAATCAGAGAGCTCAAGATACAAGATGCAGACTGCTACGTACTGCCAGAAAAAATGAACATTAAGCCGCAAATTGTTGAAATGTACACAGTCAATCGGTTTTGGATGACGCAAACGTATGTTCAATTTATCGAAGGTGGTCTTAAGGATATGTGGGATCACTGGGCAGATTTGGGCACACGACATAAACAAGGAATCTCAAAGACGGATCCAAAGCCTACAAAAGTTGTGCCTGGAGATAAGATCATGTTTCCAGAAATTATAGGGATGCTGATAATGTGTACCGCACTTTGGGCGTTAGCATTTCTTTCTGTTTTATTTGAGATTACTGCATTCCCCTTATACAAAGCTGTCACAACCATTATAGCAAATTCTAGGAATGAATGTTCTGAAGACTTACAAAGCTATGGAAAATCGGTGGATTTGGATTCATTAAAAGTTGAGAATATCTTTTCAGACTCAAGACAAAGTGAAAAAGCAAATGCTGCCGCCCCAATGGAACAGGATGTAGTTTTGCAGGACCTTGAGTTTGGTGACGAAACGACAATTTCTAAAGAACCAGTGTAAATCAGAAAATAAATATATTTAAATGTTTTAGGGTCATGGGTTGCTATTCTTGATCAAATTTGAAAACAATGTTGCTGATCAAAACGAAGTATCTTTTATAATAAGCGTAACTAATTAGGATACCTATTAAATTAATGTAACAGATTTATTGAAGGCAATTAAACTACTTTATATTCTCTGGGGAAACAACAAACTTTTAGTAAAGTTTTTAACTTTTACATTAACATTTAAAGCTTAGGTCTACTTGGAAGATTTGAGAAGTTGCTCCAAAACCTTGAAATAGACAAAATTTCGTGATATCCAAGATTTTAAGCCGAGTAGAGAAGTTTGCATAAGCCATCCAAAATAGATGATTGATCTAGGTTGAGTTAAAACATAGTAACAAGTTTCCATCATGTCCACAAAACTTACGAAATGTGTAGTTTTTATCAGTTTTTTGAGCTTAACAACTAGATAGGTTATAGCTTCATATAAAATCTATTTCAACGTGTTCAAGTGGCTACGTAAAAGTGTTTATGAATTATGTATAGTACTTATAGCCAAGTTATGCTTCATATCGTGCGGATGTGTAATATTATCAACATAGTAAGAGGACTTAGAAATTGTCCTGCTTTTTATTATTTTACCTATCACAAAATGTTCTGACACTTGAACGAATCATGTAGAGACAAATTGTTTTATGCTTGCGTATCTTTAATATTTTTTTTTGACTTTTTTGTTCTACGTCCTAACCCATGCATATTGTAGAGATTTTTTGTATACTTTGTAATATATTAGCATGTTTGCTCACATTTTTAGTCATGTTTGCCCTATTTTAGATATTTTTGAACTAAAAATAGGACACACTTTCCCAGAAAATTCCATGAGTTTTTTATACCTATATATACTAATGCATACTTAAATTTATGTAAAATAAATGTTGGTGTGTCATCGTGTATGCAAATGAATATTTTTTTAATGTGCATATTGAATAGAAGTTGGAAAAATTTGTCGCTTTTTACCAATTTTTCATGCAAATATTGTAAAAACAGGAAATTTTTTTCTCTTTGATGTCCTATTTTGCCGATTTTTTGAGCACAGTTAAATGCATGCATACTTTCTTAATTTTCTTCCATATTTCCTCTTACTCTAATTATCACTATTAATAGCCCTCCATAAACTTTAGTCTTTTATATTGCTAGGTTTGTTAATTACAATTAATTAATTTGAAAAAATGGTATATCGATCTTCGTATATTTTGAAAGGTAACCTGTAACTAACGTCATTACTCTTAGCAAAAAAAATTCAGAAGCAATGTTTTTACAAAATTTATTTTCGCATGTTACTATTCAGGAGTTTCTATAACATCGTTGTAATAATGTTGATTAATTGGATTTCTAATATCATATTTACAAAATGTAAGAACATAGCAAGTATTGTAATTTGGATTTTATTAAAAAACTAAAGTAAAACAACATCAAATGTCCTTTCTACGAAGCAGGTGAAAAACCATGTGATAAACTCCCCATCATAGAAAATAAAGAACCCATATTTTATGCGCACCTGAGTTACTGCCATTACAAATTTATACCTCACTTTATACTTTAATTGTTTGTGTTTTGCGAGCCACATTTTTTGCCTTAGTTGATGCGATTTTACCACATCGGCCGTTAAGTCAAGACTTCTGCATATTTCATTAAGTACTACAACAACCATAATAATAACTATAAACAATGATAAGGAAAGACTGAAATACAGAGCTGCCCCTATGGTTTCTGCCGACACATTCAGCAATATCCAAATTGCGGAAATACTCAACCAGAATGTTCCACTTAAAGCAAAGTGCAACAATTTATTAATAAATGTGTCAGCATTTGTTACTAAAACCTTCACGCAACAATAGTACTTATAGAATACTTCAAACTCTTTAACATTGTTAAGTAAATTAGTCATCATTCTTTTGAATCGAAGAGTTATCATAAAAGCACAGTTTAAAGAGAAAGCAAGAGTGCGTACCATTTCAATTGCAAGAAACGCGTTTATTGAAAACCTTAATCCCAACACAGCCAAAATATTTAGAAAGGAACGCACGTCTGGGTTTGGCTGGATTTTCTCAACAGCAAAATGCCATTCATCAAAATCTGATGCTACACTAGCAAACCCGAACACTAGTGGTAGTAAAGGGATTATCGCAGAATTTAGTACCATCCACACATGCAAAATATTGACTTCGTCTTGTTTTATTCGTTTTACCTTCTTGTTCCTTTGAAAACATGTGTAGATATTGAGGCATTCGTTGAAAACACTAACGATTGAACACTTGAATGCCAAATACATGAATCCCCACAAACTTAATATTGCAAATATTATTGCAGATTGGATAAATATATTTAAACTTGTATACGTTGTGGACTGACGGAAAATTGTAAATTCTAAGATAACTCACAGATTGATACATAAATCAGGCACTAATGCTAGCAGTGAAACTATCGTGAATACGCTTGGTTTAGAAATGAGTTTAGTCCATTCGTCATTCCACTCTGCTGAATATTTTCCGGCGTTGAAAAAATTACGTAGGAATTGAAACGTTAGTTTCTCGATGTCAAGAAGAACAAAGCTTTTACTGCTTGATACGAATTTAGATTTTTTGTATTTTGTTGTCGGCCATGCTTTCGTTTACTAACACAAGGCATCAGTTTACCGATATTCAAAATTCTTGCCAAATTCATGATTACCGGTTGATTTTTTATTCGGATTTTTAGTTTTGTATGGCAGTTTGTATTCTAAGCCAATATTATGGCTGGATTTAGAAATATGAGTGCAAGTTTTATACTTTGTATATGCTGGCTTACAACACAATCCTTTATTCTAAATCAAATCCTAAGAAGAGCACCGTTGCTAATATATGCGTTGGAAACTTTTTAAGGAAAGACGGATTCTAGCTTTAGCTCAAATACAGGTTTTGAACTGACGCTTAGCTGACTAAAAATACGTATTATTATGCTTTTTTGTAAGTCTAATTTGTATGCTTGTTTCTGTAAAACCGGATGAAACTTACTTTGCAAAATAAAGTGATCTAACTACAATAACAATCTTTTTTAAATTTAAATCCTATTTTTAATTAAAATAAGAATACTGATTTAATCAAAATATTCATTTACTATCTTGAAAGAAATTTAAAAAGTTTAATTAGGCTAAATTTAAAGTCGCAATAACAATTGGCTACTTAATTTTTGACGTTTGAAAAATGTTTTTGCTTTTAGTCCACTTAAGATTAAATTTGTTAAAATGAAAAATATTTCAATTACCTTCTGGTCAGATTATCAGAAAAATTTTGTTCCTATTCAAATTTAATGAAATTGAAATTATTTTGGATGCTATATAATCTTATTAAATTTTTCTTACATTATTGTTATTCTTAATAGTTTTTAATTACACACGCAACAACATGAACAACAACAAAGCAATAATTTGAAAAAACCAAATTAGCATAAAAATATTCCTTTACATGCTAGAATGACAACGCAAATCGTCATAATATCATATCTGACAAAATATATAATTGATTGTCTGTTTGCCGGAAATATGGCTGTTTCTTTCTCATACTCGGTTTGAATGTGTAAATGATACACTACCTTACCACCAATCCATATAAGGTTATTAGTGCTTTCGGCTTGGCTTTTGACAATTTTTAAAATCTTTGTTTGGATCACATGCAGATTTTTATATAAATGCGATATTTTGCTACCTCCCTCCTATGTTGAGGAGAATGTTTTTGAAATTAAATAACATACATATATGCTTACATGATGAACACTGCATTACAGACGTATCTGAAACAAGAATCACAAATATGTAGGCGTAATTATATGGGTTATTTGCTTTCCAACGAACAAAAACTTCGTTCAAAATGTTTACAGTGGGAATTATACTTTCAGGAAACTTTTAAGTTGCCAAAACAATTATTGTGAAAATTGTGTAGGAGTTTTTTGTAAGAGATAGAAGTATTTTGTTCATTTTGGATCAATTATGGACGATGAAATTCAAACTCGTCAAACAAAACATAGCAACTGCATCATTAAAAAGTTACATGTTAGTTTTTTTTCTCTGATGTATTCCTGTGCATAGCGAACGAGATCTTAACTTGTGATACTTTGCACCAACCCTTATTTAAAATATGGAAGATAACAGTTTCCCACGCACATATGTCGTTTGATAGGCTACCAGCAGAAATTTTAAGCAAGAATTATATAATTGTATTTTTCAAATTCAAAAACCATTTTCAGAACAAGTATGCTATGTAATTTTCTTTCAAACTCACAACCTGCACATTAAAATAAGGAAAAATAGAAGTTCAACTAACAATTCATTTTTTCAACTAGTCCTTTTAAAACTGCTTTTATTTGCGTAAACTGAACCTAAACTTATCACAAAATCTTGAGCAGCCCACCATTTCCATACAATCTAAAAATTCGGTTTGAATGCTGTCCCGAAGCTATCAATTAGCTTGAATTTTAATTGCAACTTTTAAACATGAATCCATTTTATCATCTATAAATGGCAACTAAATGATTAATAAAGAACGTAACTTCTTGACAAAGTCAAATTTGTAATCGTCAGTACGAAATATTTGTTAGAAGACTGCAGGCCTGAACAAAGTACTAAATCCTCAATATATTAAAAGTAATTTTGCAAGTAATATCAAAAGTAAAAATATTTGTTTTTGAAAACACCAAGCTACTTTGTATTTTGTAGTACAAATCACTATGACAACTCCTCTATTTTGGAAGGCATTTGAAATGCAGGAAATATTTCTCGCAAAGTGCTCAGGAAGGTTTCTTAAATATTCATTTGTTCTACGCGCTGATACCATAAATCATCGCTTCATTGTAGAAAAGACACCTAAAACGCTATACCCATTATACGCTTTTGCACTTGCCATGACTGCAATGCTGATTTGCTTGGTCATCGTATTAGCTGAAGTTTTAGTCTTTCAAACAGTCTCGATAAGTTTATCAAGATTATTTTGCAATATCTTTGGGACTGGAATTGTGTTTCTAGCTTTAGCCCTACTATCTATAGTGCACCCAAATGCGGAGCTTCTTGTTAATGAATATTACAACAGACTTATAAAATACGGAGAGGACTTGAAAAAAATTCAAAAGGCGGACGGGCAAAGAACATTAAAACATTTGCTGCTACACGGTACCTGTTTTAAATTTCAAATATTTAGTACAATTTTCCGAATAACCATACCAATTATTATCGTTCTTTATTTTTAACAGAATTTCTTAAGTGCAAAAGTGGAGAAAACATTGACATAAATGGTCTGCTAGCAATTTCATTAACCGTTATACTCTGTGTAACTAGCTGCGTCATGGCTCCATTTTGTCTTCTTACTGAACTTGATCCAATTTGCTTCATACTCAACACTCATTTTCCTAACTGGGCTAAATCATGGCATACAAAAATTCCAGTTTTAATATTTAGGGCAGTTTGGGCACAATGGTGTGTTGTGGAGGGATCTAAAGTATTCCATTTTGTATGTTCACTGGCAATGGCCTTGTGTAATATTTATTTGTTTTGTTTAAACACTTTAAGAAAGAAACGGTTGCACGATGGACTGGTGAGTCTATACAATCGGCTACATTGTCTAAATCAGATTGTCATTTTAGTGGTAAAGTGTAGTGCGGGAACACTTCTCTCTATTGGTTTCGTAATTTTTGTTGTGGGCAATTGGGTGATTATTAAGGGCTGGGAACTTATTCCGATACACATTTATTCAATTGCCTTAGGAATCATATTGATTGCGTACACAATATTGTTTCAAGTTGTTCCTTTAGCGGGAAAATGTAACGAGGTTAGCAAGGGAATGGTTCATCAATGGAAACGGAAGCTGTTTTCAGCTGAGGGATCATTTCGATATTGGAAAAGGGTTGTGGAAGCTCAGAGGCCTGTAGCAATTTACTATGCTACCACCAAGTTTGATAGAGAAACTATGGGTAATTATTGTATGCAAATTGTCGATAGAACCATTGATATTTTGTTGGTTAAATGAGAAAAGAATATTTATAACACCACTTTATAGTAATAAGGAATATTTAATGTATGAGTTACATGGATGTTAAATAATTTATATTTTGCAACTTGCATTTATTTGTTTTTTGTTTGCAGAAAAATCATTTGAACTTTATTTTGTAAGTATATAGGGTATTATTATCTTAGCTTATAATGCATCCATTATAGTTAATTTTTGCTAATGTTTGCAATATAATATTGTTTCGTTTAAGTTAAAGGAATTTAAAAATCCTTAGTCTACACATAATATATATATTAAATTAATAGTGGTTGTAAAGCGTGTAAACGAAATATATGTTAAAGGTTAATATCATATCTAATATGTGTAACAGAGTATCGCCTTCAATATGGCTCTTCTTTCTTAAAGCATAAAAATACCTCGTTAACTATCTATTTTCTTTTTGAAAAAACGCAGTACTAAGCTTCACAATGCAGGCACGTAAGAGACACAAAATAATATTGCGCAACAAGTTTTCAATAATTGTTTTAAATAATAGAGAAGTGGCTAACCTGAGATTCACATTTTAATAAACCTTAGTGGGTGTCCGTATCCTAATTAAATCAGTTATCTGCAACAACAACCAAATCAATAATCTGGTGAAGCAGCCATAGCAATAACGTAGAAGAATACGGTAAGGAGTCAAACAAACTTCGAAGAAAAACAAAATACCAAATACCAGCAACATAAAAATGAGCAAAATGTTCCCGCTCATGTTTGGTTTATCATTTTCTAAAGATTTATGCGTTTCGCTAACAGAAAACATGCTACTCTTTTGAAAAAAACTGAGGCAACCAAGTCCAAACACCTGATGCAACAATTGCATTCATTCTCCAATTCACACTCGGTTTTACCAAACCTGATAAAAACATCGTGATCGATAGGTTCGAGTAAAGTTCCTTCCCAACATACACATCTTGCTTTCCTTCCATCTGTAATTGTCGACCATACCAATTAGCCCGAGTTTCAGAAGCAATTACGGCAGTTTTGATACATCCCCGTAAAAACTCATACAAATATTGGTTTTCTTTTTCCCAAATTTCTTCCGGGAAATAAACATTATCTAAAAATAGTAATCTCTCTGCTTTCCAATACTTATACCATTTAGAATTCTCGGTAAATATCCATGGTCGAATTAAGTCCCAAATGAAGTGTTCCAATTTCGGATGAAGCTTTGTACGGTTCTTTATAGTTTCCCATAAATCATTTGAACCAGACTTAGCAGCCAAGCTCCATTGAAGTACCTCAGATCTAATAGCATTCCATGAATAATTAGTGAGGAATATAACATGAGGAGTAGTATTCATTGTGTAATTTTTACCGCCCATTCTGTTCTTAAAAAATTCAATATCAATATACATATAAGCTGTTCAAGTATATATTGTAAAAGTATTTTCTATTAGTTCGTCGAACATTTCGTATAAAATTTATTTTCTTTGTTTGATCATATTGTGGACATTATTGCTTTTGTAGCCATTGCTCAAGATTATTCCAACGAGGAGAAATCCTCCAATTGCAGATCTTAAATTCATATTTGATGCAACACTGCTACTAAATGGATCCCCTTGCTCAATCAAAACTTTACCGACTTGTAGCAAATAATTTATAGAATTTCCACAAGAAAGTCTCAGTTTCCCACTATTAACCAAAGCAGTTATCCAAGCCAATAATATACCAGATAAAACCCAAACAGGGTACTCGTACACATTTACCAACTCTGCGAAAGCAAGATTATCCCTTCCTCGGTTTCCACCACAACTCACAAATCTGAGATTTGTGACATTTGTGGGCAGAGATAACCACCTGTAAAGGCTTTTATTCCTTGGCTCGCCACGAACTGTTAAAAAAGTCCAATATTTTGTGCTTATTGGATCAAGACCGTCGTAGTATGGAACCGTTTTTTCATTTGTACATTGTTGATTGTCATAAGATCTTAGTTCGTAAGATACGTTTCCAATAATTTTCAGGAAAAGGTGAGCCATCGCATGAAATAGTCTGTCATGGGCTGTATCGAATGGGATTTTTCCGAGGGATTGCATCGGGCTTATGTGTTCATTTGACAGGTAATTTGGACAATAATGAAGGTGCCGTGTGATTCCCTCAAGGATTCTTTGGTCTCTTGATAGGTCTTGAGAATTGGCTCTTATTTCCCATCGTGTAATGGTTTCAGATGGGAAACCTCCATTTGCATTGGCTTGACTTGACTTGTTCTACCTGGCAAAATACTTTCCTGACGCAACTTTTCTCACAGTCATGACACATTTTAATGTTATTTAAGTGGGTAATTTCTGCACATAACTCAAAAATTATGATCCTGGTATTATTTGGATAAGATGTGAGAAATCTTGGCATATTGACACGTGAACCGAAATTGTCACTTGCAAGAGTGTGCTGAATAAAAGATTTTATCCAGTCATCAAAACGATCAGAATCTTCCTGAAGTTCTATCAAGATAACAGCTTGAGGTTGAATGGATTGCTCGATGTATTCCACAAATATTTCGTCTGCTAGAATCTAATATTTAAATATTTTTGGAATGAACCAGTGAGTGTAGTTAGGGTAAAGTTCGATTTGAACTTGGAAATTCCAGGGTTTTGTTTTCACTATAAAGTGGGGTTTGTCGAGGCAAATGCAAGATCCCGACATTGGTGAGCTCAAACGAGAGTATACGTATGAGCAGCTTAAGGAAGACGAATTTCTTCATCAAGTGATTTGATTTCTTCCACTTTTCAAATTGAGTTGAAAACCAGTTTCTCCTGGTAAATCCCAACCTTCATAACTTGGTGGGTGGGTTTGTCACATGTAGCCTACGCAGAATGACAGGTGTATCAACAGGTTTAAGATTTACATCCTTCTAGTTGTCAATGTGAATAAAGCAATTCATCATGGAAAATGAATTGATAACTTCAGGGAAGTTGGTAATTTGGAGATATATTTCTTGACTAATTACTGCATCCACGAAACAGTGGACAATAATTAGTAGTAATTTAGAAAAATATGTGGAAATATTGATGGTTCTCATTTTTTTAGTTAAAAATATGAAATCATTATCGGTCTGGGTAGTAAAGCTTTCAAAATGTTTCTGATAGTTGTTGTATGTTTATGATGTTCACGAAAAAACAGTTAGGTAAACAAGTATGGACTTTTCTTCAGCATTAATAATATTTCAAAATTTGAATCATGATCCCTTGGAATATTGCTACATCAAAAATTGAAAATGTTTTATTGCTAGTATCGCACCAAGGTTAGCGTCACACAATTGTGTAGACGACACATTAGGACATTTAATGAACCATTCTAGGTATGCTTATGCAAACACGTTGGTAATTTTTTAAATGTCTATATCAGATAGAGAGATGACATGATGATTCAGACGTATGTTTTAGATGGCTGATCTCCCAAGTTATTAATTAAGACAGTTAAAAAGTTATCCAGAATCCACGCAGCAATTATCTTCTTAATGACTTCCTTACGTGACACCAACGCGATGATTACGATTTTAACTGTTCGAGATTTAACTAACAAGATGCACTTATTCAGATAAAATGACGTGAAGAACGACAGTTATTTAACATTTACTTTAATGAACACTTAGCTGAACAATTCACAATAATTACAATTTCTACTACGTAAAAGCTTCTGACTAAAACTACAATGACAATTTTTAAAAACGAACGAACCGACTAACTTTTCGAAAGGCAAAACTACAACTAAAAGTTACGACTAAATGCACGCGAAGAGCGCAGCGAACTTGCCGCAAAATAAACAAACTACTGCGTGCTGACAAAATGGCAAAAGTACAAATACGTTTCCTTGACACTTTTCCTGACAACATGACTCGGAGACATTTTCTTCCTGCGTTCTTCGTTTTGATGCACTCAACTCTTCTAACAACTCACTCTTCGTCTCCGAGTACTAGTATAATTTTTAAAACTTTCTCTTTGGTGGATGCGGATAATTCCCACGAGATAAAGAAAAGAACGCCGTGGTGAACGTTGCTGGTGGTGGTTGCGTTGAGGGCAAAAATATGTATAACATCCACATGATATAGTATAATATATATAGGAATAGAAGCTTTGAATTGCATCCACCATGGATTTTCTCTCTATTGTGGCATTGTCATTGCATGTGTAGCCGTAACACTGTCAAAAAGAAATGAATCTTGAAAGAATTGTGTACTTGTCAAACTTTCCCAAAGGAAAAGGTGATGTTTGTCTAAACAGAGAAAAAGGATTGTGGCAGTGGAAGCAAAGATATAAAACATACAAGCAGGTACCTATACATACATAACATTGGGTACATTCACAATGCCTATCATGTTTTCAGTTTTGGTGGTGTGTGCGTTTGTGTAGTTTAAGTCATAATAAACAAATCTGTACATCCGGGGTAGTGACGTGGTGTGTATTCTCTGTATACCAGCACAACAATCGCATAAACAATCTGTAATCCGTGCTGCGGAATGTATGTATGTGTAAATTGAATACACCACTAGTGCATTCCTTACTTTTTTCTACTTGCACTCACTCATTCACCCACTCAATCCTCCGTCCTTCTGACTACCCAATCTTGGCATGTGGGTTGTAAAACCAAACACTATATATTCTCATATAACATTATAAATACTTATCCGAGAGTCTCCCTGGAATGCTCACTTTTCTTTCTCTTTTCTTACTCTCTTTTCTCTTATTTTCCAAACTCCCAGCTGCTTTCATGCTTTCTGACACAACGCATATTGTTCGCCTTTCCCTTGCTTTTACTCAACTTGACTAGCAAAGTACATTCATAAGTTTATATGTAGAGCAGAGAATGGAACTGGTTGGCTTATATTACATCTTGAACCCGCTTTGACTTCATTTTTGTACAATCTTGCACTTCCATCATCTCTTATCACATCACCATCCTTCGTCTCTCTCTCTCTTCCATTCTTTCTTGTAGTATTAAGAAAAAAAAGTGCTGGCTTATTCAACTTCTTTGGTTCCAAAAGAGAGAAAGCGGGAGAGAAAAAAGGAGAGCGAGAAAAAGGGAAATGTTCTTCGTACAAAATTATCCAAGTCAAACGCAAAATCAAACGGCCGCCTTTTGCATTACGGTAAATATAGAGTCACTCAAACACGTCATTTCGAATGGACGAGGAAACGAGATTATTCCTGATTTCGTTTCCTTTTCTCGCTCCTTAAAATCTTTCTCTTGGTTTGGTCTTTTGTACTCTGGTAGGCGGCTCGTATCAGTGTATAAAGATGTGAAGATCCGTGGCGGTTCAGAGAAAAATGAGGATTTTCTATGCTCCTGTTTTATACCTACCTACACCCCCCACATTTATGGATCATGCATTAAGATTTTTTTTACATTTATGGCAATGCCAGTAAAGTACAATAACAATCCTGTCACTCGAATATGTCCATACGACAGTTTGCAGATATCTCTTTGTAAATAGTACATTTATTTACACCAACTCTCTTCGAGCATTGTGCAGCAGAAGACTATTTTATCCTATTTTCAGTTTGGTTTTGTGTAAAAAAACTTGAATCCATTTGAATTATTCGTAACGCTTTGCTTTGTAAACATTTCCCTACATTTACTTACATGAATCCTAAAGCACTTTCCAAAGAAAAACATCTATCTCGCTTGAATTTGTACGGTTTACTGTCTGTCTTGGGCGTGTGTGTACACTCGCATTTCTACACAATCCAACCATGGTAAAATGTAAAAGAATTTTGTGTGTTTTGAGTATGTAAAAGTTTTCGTTTCGACTATCATTTCAAACGACTTATCCCCGTATTTTCTATGATTTGAGACCATTCTAGTTTTACTCCTCCTACAACTCTAGAATCTAAAAATTCCAAAATCTGAAGTATTGTAATATCCAATTCCGATGAAGCGAACGCCTAAAAGTATGTATCAGTACGGTTTATGTAAGAAAATCTGGGACGTGTATTACTGTTAACAGTACAAATATTGCAACAACAATAACAAACGTTGATGCAAAAACGTAAATATTACTTTCCCATGTCCTAGTAGAGAGCATAAGTAAAGCGGTGAAATCTTTCGTTTTGTGTCCTTCCATTTTCAAAATAGTTTTTCTACACATTATACAACACGAACTCCCAACTTTATACTTTATGTGGAAGCTAAGCAATCTTGAGTGAGAATACTGATCACAACGGATAGGGAAGAAGACGAACGGCATGGATGATTTATGGATATTGATTCGTTGGCTATTTTTGAAACTATGTACCTAAGTACGTGTAGACATTATATATCATTCATTGGAACACAAAAGATGTAGAGATAGGCATCGGAATCACCAGCCAAACCTCGGCCGCTTGCATTGTTAGCAGTTTTTTCCAGAACGTACATATAAAGAACACACAAATTGCATCATAGTCATCTATTGTATAAACTATTGTATAAACCAAAGGACACACAAATGTATAGTACCTACCAAACACTAGCACAGATGAGAAGATTCTAAATCTGAATTAAATAAGAGCAAAACAGAAAACATGATGTGCAAAAGTAATGAATACTTTCCCGCTTTTTAAAACTAAAAATAGTTTTCTCAGCGTAAGTCACGTGTATAAGCGTATTTTTGTTTCTTTTCAAACAGTCTTTTACCAAAGGCCTTGAAGGCCTACGTTCCCTGGCCTCAAATTGTTGGAAAGATGTGACGAAGATAGTATGTATGACGATGATGACATGCCTTTATCTGTGCCTGACAAGGACAAGTATTGTTGTATATAACGGGTTTAGGAGCATCAAGGAAAAAGCAGCCCATCGTCATTCACTCACCAAGACGAGCAGTATCGTTAGTTTGCCTAGGTAGTTTTCTTTCACTGTTTTGTGTTGGTACGTCTGACGATGATGATGAGGATGAAAGTACGTATTGGTTGCATTGTACTTTGCTTTCGCTGTCTTGTCATGTTCAGGTTTAACATTACGCTCTCTTCTCGACAATAATACTTTTTTGAAAAGAATTTCACGTCAGGCTGCTCCACACGTTCCATCATCATTATCATCCCGTCTCTCAATATTTTGCATGCTTTACATTTTATAATATTGTATTAAACGGAGAAAGCACCCCACATATTATTACACAAGTCTAAGAATAGTTCAGATCATGAAGAAAAGTATAGATAGAGAGTGAATGAAGAAGAAATACAGTCATAACTTGTGCTTTGGGCCATGGGAAAAGAAAGCTCGCATAAGAAAGCTTATCGAAATACGAAGCCCAGTAGTCCGAGTTGAAATAAATTCGTGTATTATGTTATCTATCTCATCGCCGTTTCCTCTTTCCTTTTTATATTATTATTCCTGGTTTTTTATTCCATGTACCCGCTATTCTTCCTCTTCTTGTTACATTTTCTTTTTCGTATTGTATTACTACTCTACATGTCCGGCCGTATCATCCATAAACTGAAATTGCTGCTGCGAACCACTATACTTTTCTAGACTTCTAGAATCCAACTCGACATTGCATTCCGCATTATCTAGAGTGAGCTCCTGCTTTCATCGTTCGTAGAAACATCATCAAAACGTTTAAAATAAGGAAAAGGGAGAAAGATAGTGGAGGAATAAGCCCATATGATGTGAAGTGAAACCATATCAAGAATTCGATCAGCCAGGCGTCCATACGAATCCTCCCCTCATTTTTTACTTTCTTTTCTTGTGTTACAAGTCAGAGTGCTGTCCACTGGTCGTGTCAGCTGGTTTCTTGTCATTTTACAATGTCAAGAAATCCTCAAAAACCCACGTCGACTACGACACACATACATACACGAAACGGGGACCAACTCACTATCTCTCTTTCTATTTAGTACGTTGCGTTATTCAGTAGATAGTAGATAGAACCAGTACCACCAACTGCACTACTACGACATGCCATGCTTATCGTTTCTATTCTCCTTTCATTCTTTTCTTCGTTTCCCGCATTCATAATGTGACATTTTTCATGCGTACATTTATAAGTTTCATGCTGCTTTTTCCTTTCTGATTTTACTGGTTTCTCTTGATATGTCCTCCTCTCTTCTGTCCCTCTGTCATCATCGTCATCATTCCCTTCTGATAGATATTTCTTGTCTGCTTGCCGAGCTACAAAGCTAGTGTCCCTCTATCCGAACACAGTAAATAGTGTTGCTCTTTTGTGTTCCAGTTCGTCAGTGACTTCTCATGATATCTTGCCCTTGGAATATTACATTAATCTCAAATATGAACCCGAGTCAATATTACCCAAAACATCAGCCTCGGTTGTCGTCCATTCTTGCATCGTCCAGTCCCCTGGTTCACCCACCATATCAGCCATATTACATATTATTATTACGTTTCTTTTTACTAGATTTCCTCCCTGACTAGAGCTCAAAGTCAATTTCATATTATCTCTCTTCTTCTTTTCCTCCTTCCCGTTGTGCTAGTTTCGTGCAGAGAATTTTCAACGGGCTTTGAGGGAGAAATAAAGAGGAAGGGTAAAAAATTGTATAAAAAAGGAGATATGATGATGCTAAATAAAAAATAAGAAGAAAATCAGAAAAAGATACATTCATAATTCTCTTTTTTTTCTTTGTGAATCTTTCGCATAGACGTTTTTAGAACTGATCATCATACATTGAAATGGTTTGCACACAAATCTTTTCTCGTCTATAGGTATTTCATGTACATGTGTAGATACATTCAACCATCCTTATCCAATCCACCAAGTATACATATGTTTATTCATGCCAAAGGACGACAAACACAAAAAATCTTCAATCGAATCATCATGGGCTCCTATCTCCTGGCATGTGTACGAATGTGTAGCTCAAGCGATGCGAGATGAAGGGAGCAATACTTGGATTCAACTTTTTGACTTGTGACTCCACTATTGAAATAGCACTCCATACAAGAAAAAATATGTTTGCTACTTCCCATTATATGCCACTGTGTACTTCTATACTGTTTGTTACTGCGATTTTGACCTCGCCATTAAATTATGTCTGCTTCAGATAACACGTTTCCAAGAAATCCCATTGAAAGTTTACCTTGCATCATGTAGCATTACCAGAGTGGCATATGGTACGTGTGGATAGAAAAGTAGCATTCCATTTGAGTATAATCATAACATAACACACACATTATATCCAACTATCTCTTATTTCATAGTTTCCTCCCTTTGCCCATGTTTTATAGGCACACATAAAATTCATAATATTATTCTTATTTTCTCCCTGATTCCTACAAAATCCTTATCTTTATAAATATTTTCGTTGAAATTTAAAACCGGCATCTGTAAAATCGCTTCCTGTCAGTCGATAATTTGTATAAAATACATACCGTTACACAACCCAGCATAAAGAGTTTGCTCTCCCAATATTACCTACGCGAAGCCGTATCACATGCAAATTTTCTCACTCCTCTCCAATCGTCTGTAGTAGTTACTCATTGAACACTATATCAACTATCCGTTTGAAGGAAAATGGCATAAAACCTATTTGTTATCATCATCGTCATTTCACCCTTTGGCCTAATGCATGAACGTGCTTCTACGTATCCACACTGCTGAAGTGGTTTAAACTCAGATATAATATGATGGCTATTCTACAAGTACATGCGACATGTAGAGAGAAGATGGAGGGACAGATTGTCACAGGAAGAGTTTTAACTAGGCTTATTTTCAGTGAGTGATATCCTTGTACACTTGATAAGCTTCAAATGAACTAGAAACTTAATCCTTTAGTGCGAGAGAGCGAATGAAACCGTTTCAATCGCTGATGATGATGACGATACATCAACAAGCAATACTATTGTGCTACATATGTATATGTACATGGCATTAAACATACCAAGCTGAGGGACAGAATGAACGACAATTTGGTTGACTCTCTCCGCGAAAACATACTAAAGCGTAAGCCAGATAGAAAGGCAAAGTAATAATTCCCAGCGATAAATTGAGTCCACCAGAGAACTTGAGATTTTCTGAGTCTCGTTCTCTCTTGCATTGTCTGGTGTTCTTTCACTAGTGCTCTTTCTGTATGTTGTCCTTCTAAACAGTATCTATACTACTATACACAGACACCACCGCCACCACCAGTATCGTCCTCAGCGAATACAATAACACACACAGAACAGGATGTATTACTTTTCGCCAAATGGGTAGTGTGTGGACTGGTGAAACGAGCAAGCCAGCAAAAACATCCTGCTGAAATGTAGCAAATAGACTCGCGTCTTCCTTTTTTTATTTAGAGAAAAAATATATACATACGGGAGAAAATTACGAATGAGTTTGGAAGTTGGAACACTTTACGCTTTTTGAAAGATGAGAAACAGACAAAAAGCGTGTCTAGTCAGCCGTCCATGTTTGTGGCGCAATGTGGTCTGCTGGTGTTAGTAGGCACTCTCTGTAGTTCACAATATATATTCTGTCCTCATTGCTGAATCATTTATTAAATCCTTTATGGATAAACATACATTGGGAAAACTACGATAAAAAAGACTAGATTCCATATTGATAGAAAAACGCCAGAGAAACTCAACTGCAGTCGTTTATTAGGTATCTCCTTATGAAATATCTTCAACATGCTTTGCTTCTCTCTGTCCGTCAAGAAAAATGCATCTGCAGTGCAGCAGTTTAGAATTTCTAGCTGACTGTATGATTTTAAAAACAATGTAGAAACATTCATTCGTACAAGATGTAGTACAAAATGAGCTACGAATCCGGTTAGTCCTAAAATAATCAGTCCAAATTAAGGAAAACTAATATTCAGGCAGTAATGAAAATAACAAAGATGCAGTTTCGAGGTGACAATTGAGAATTAATTTTATTTGTTCGTTTTGGTATCTCTTTTGTTTGATTTTACCGGAAATAGATTTTTCATGGCCTCCGATGACAATACAGTGATTTGCTCAACAATTTTTTTGCTTTCAATTCAAAAAAGGAATACAAAAGGCAGAGTATGTTATCAGCTAACATAAGAAGAAAAAAATGGTTATTTTACCAACTCAAGTACCATCAGAGGAAACTAATGCGACTTGATCCACGTGAATGTATTAACGCCTACAGCTTATACACGTGCACATATACATACTTTATGCGGGTAAATGTTTAGTCGAGAGTGAATGTAAGATTGATGGTTGTTTTATTGATGTAGCACACGTTCGGAAACGCATACATGTTTCTGCAGAGCATAAAACAATTTATTATGTAGACAACTGCGCCCGGACATATCATGCAAGAAGAACATAATATATAAAATAAACATATATTTTTCAGTAGCATATTTAGTAATGCGCCTTCCACATCCTCAAATATCTATAGATTGTTGTAAAAGCATGAATATATGCTTTTCCACAAAAGTAGTACGGCAAAAATGAAATATGATGCATGAAGCGGTCGTGTCAGTGTACAATGTTTTGACAGAATGTTTTTTCAAAGAAAAGGATTTACTTCCTGTGTGAAACTGAAAAGTAATACAATCTTTGTCGGCCAGTGAATAAAGCAAATATCATGATTAGATGTGCTAAAGATTTTAGTCGCTTGAATCTTCTTGAACTATAAATCAGACAAATTTCAAACTACAGTTAAACGCATTGAGAAATGTAAATTACTACTTTTGAATAAAACCACCTAAATGCTGTTATTATTAGAGTATGTAATGGTTTTCATTATTGCATAGCATTTTCTACCGTAAAGTTCATTCTATGGACTTTCTCTGTGAGTAAAATCCGTCTCACTCACTGATATATAGACAGATAAATGGATGGATGAGTGATGGAGTGTACATGAGAAAAGAGATGACTGAAAAATGAAGAATGGTACACTTACACCACAACCACACTCAACACAGCACATACAAGCGATGCGTTGTTGAATGGACTATTCTGACGGTGGAAAAAAAGAACTCAACGACCAGAGAAAACGATTGAAAGAATCAGTACTTGATCATGTTTACACTAGTAGCTCCTCCTTTTATACTTTCCTTGTAGTTCATAACGCATTTTTGAATCGGCTTCTCTTTTCTTTATTCTCTTCCTACTCACTTGCGTTTCAAGAATAATATGTTCGCTCGTATTTATAGAGCACATCATAATAACAAAGCTTGTTGTATTACACCGCGTCTTCTGCAAGTGTAATATATCTATCGGTTTTGGTTCTATTTATATAAAAAGAAATAAGCGAGGATATAAAACCTCTTGTGACTTTACAAAGCTAAAACTTTTTCAAAGGATATGAGTTTCTTTGAATCCAGTAGTCAAGTAGTTGATCCGTGAGAAGAGCTTATACTTGCGTGCATTATTAATTTATAATATAAAAGAAACATCCCTATTTGTACTTTCACCACCACTACTCCTACCGCAGCAGCCAACAGTATTACTTTTTTCTTGTCATCATCATGGGTTGTGTGCTTGATGCTGGAGAAAAAGTTTTCAGATGAGGGCAGGAGTAGTAGGTATTTGAGTGCAAGGATGTAGGGATACAAGATGTGCTATTGAAGTCAAAAATCATTCATTCAATATCATTCCTTCATCCCCGGATGATTGAACACTTTTTCCACAAAGCCTTCTTTTAAATACATGCGTGCACACACAAGTGATCCTCTTTGTCCGGTTATATATTGTACCTTGAGGAGTTTAGAGTGGGACAGAAATATAGTCAGCGTAAAGGAAAATATTTTTGTTTGGAGTCTTACATGTCTATATGACATTCTGTGAAATCCTCTACCCAGAGCGTAACCTAAAAATGATTTTTCAGAGTATGAATTTTGCAAAATGATTATTACAAGCTTGAGGTCTTTTATCGAACATCCTTCCTGCAAACATACACTTTTGAAAAGAAATTACAGGAGAAAATCAATATTGTCTAGATCTGACTCAGAGTGGAAAGGGAACATAAATATATGTATACAGGTTCCTATCCTATGAACTATGAATATCACACTTGCATAAGTTGAATGATTCATCATGCCTGATGTAATTCAAAGAAAATTTGTTGACCTTATACATGCCTGTGCACTTGAACGTAGCTAGTCATGCATATACTATGTATGTCATTTTGTTCTAACATTCACAAACATTTGCCATGTAATATATCGTGAATGTACGTTATACGGTCTATCTCCCGACCTCCGTTTACTTTATACTGTTGCAAAAACGTTTCGGAGCAGGTTTCATCTTGTGATTCATTCGCCAAAGCCAATGACTCATCCGCGTGAGTCATAGTCTACTTAGAGTGCGATTTTATTCGTTGTGAAAGAACTGGTGAAAGTATTGGTGTAGGTATTGTTTCCTTAATCACACTACAAATCATTTACTTATGCAGGAATCCACTGGCACGATGACAAACCCACCATTTATGCATTTATGTACTAGGATACAATCATTACGCTTGAATTTTTACTACAATTAATCTAATACCTGCTTTGATTAGATATTGAAGTTCTGGACATGCAAATATCACCATGAAAATACAGATTTCTTACTACTTAATTTTATCATCACTTCTTAAAATAAAGCTGATATTAATGAAAATTTTTTAATGATTGCTTAGAATTTGTTAAACTGTTTCTAACCATCTTGCATTTGATTCGATCATACTAGTGATAATGAGAATCACTCTGAAACGTTCTTTCAAGTTCAATTAGTGAATATTAAAGTAAAATGCCATAATTATCGTTTGTGGTTATGAGAGAAAGGTTACGTATTGAGTCTGTGGAATGTTTTAAGTGTACTTTCACTAAAGCTACTCTACTTACAAGTCTCAGTTTTGACAATATATAAGCAGGTATTCACATTATTTGCAATTGTTTTAGTAATGTAGACAAAATATTGATTTTTGACAGCAGATTACGCCTAGTGTATAGAAATCTTTGTGCTCATATTCTATAGTTTGGTTTAACACTGAAAGTTAATGTCACAGTCTTCCCGCAGGTTCATTTTCTTTTATTTGTAATCAGCTAATCTAACCGAATATTAAATTGCCAAGTAACCTTTGTTCAGCTTTAGTAAAAGCAACTAATAGTGTACGGCATCATTATTAGCTTTTTGAATTGCGAGTAAGAAAGTGCAGCTTATCGGGCACTAAACAAATATTTTAATGGTTCATTTATTGATATCTTGTGGGTATTATTCCTATAGTCCTTGACTCTTCTCCTATTGCTTAGCGTTATAGCACAAAGATATTATTTTTCTTCCCTTCAAACCGTTTTAATTGTTATCGCGGGGGGCTCTAATGAAAGAACATTGAAGCAGTAAAAATATTTTTCATTACGCAGTTTCTTTGCTTGTCTTTCCATGCACAACAGGAGAGCACGCTCCATCGTTAAACTATATAGCACGAAAGCTTAATATAACACGTGTTATTATAATGATTTCATAATCATCCAAGTGTATAAGCTGGAGTAGGAAGAGAACAGCTAAAGTCAATAATGAGTAGTACGTGCATGCCCCAAAATATATATCCAGGGGCCCATTAAATTGCGTTACGATTATGATGAAAGATAAAAGGCAGATGTAAAATTTTCAAGTGAGCTAGAGAGAGAGAGAGCGGTATGCAAAGCGGGATTTCAGGAAGTCGGACCAACACATTATGCTACTTTGACGCTTTTAGTTTATGATGTTTTCTTTCTCACGTGCACGAGAATCATTCTGGAGTATTGAAACATGAACGAGCAAAGGAGTAATTACGAGTATGTTTGTGGAAAGAAAAGACCATACACGTTCAAAACAAAAAAATGCCAGAACCGAAATCCAGCATTTATCCTTCTTTTCTATTCATTCCAAAGAAAACATGAATAAGAAAGGCATGTACGTGTTGTAATTGTAAATAAAATCCTAGTGTATGATATCGTGGGGGCTATATACTTTTCTGTTGGTCTATAAGTAAAAGGTCTAAGACTTGTGAAGAAATTACATTTTGTCCACGTATATGCAAAGCAATAAGTAACATTTTATTTGACCGTACTTGTACACTTTCCCTTTAACTTTCTCTTGGTCTCAACTAAAACCAAAAAACATATTTGGATATATGACATGTTTTCAATATGCATACCTAATTAGGTTTTAAAATATTAACACGTTGAAACTTTCATACAAAAAAATTTAAGAAATAACACACATGTAGTATTTAGTATTAAGCCACAGCTAACTGTTGTAAAAGTGAAAGCAATCCACGAGTTCGTCAGAGCTGTTATGGTCTTTCAAAAGCATTGTCTGGACATGAGCCTGATTGTTGTTCCCAATTATATATTCTTCCAAACAATATCACAATGACAATTATGCATATCCTTTTCAAAGTAGATATGAAAGTAGCTATTTTGGAATGCTCATGTGATTTCGTAAAGCAATATTACAGGCCTTTTACTCACAATGCTTTATTCTTATTGTAAATTGGTTGTTTGTTCACTTGCGTGCATTGCTAGTTAAAAGCTAATAAGACTAAAAGTAGCACTCATGATCATATTTATCCGGTTTAATAAAATTGATATTGCATGGTAGCACAATAGCTTTGCAATGAGCGAATATGAACAGGAAAGAGGACGAGAGAGGAGCTGTTAATGTACACGTTGATTGTCATATTATGGCTGCTTGAAACTTCAACTGCTACTTACTCAAATATAGGACAATTATGGTAATAGTAATGACATGGCAAGCTGTTATTTTGCTAGTAAATGCTACTACAAATGTAACTAATTTCCTTCTACTAAAGCGGTCGTAGCAAGAGGATTGGTTACACTTAAGATATAATTACGTTTTTGTTTAAAACTGATTTTATGTTTGCACTCGAGCTTCCACTGATAACGAAGCACACATGTCCTAAATATCTATTTATTATCTGCCTACTGATATAGTCATAATCATACCCGTAAGCTCTTCATCATGCTATGATTCAAACTCACATGAGTGCAAGGCAGACATGGCATGGGCACATTTTAATAGATAATCCTTCAGAAAGGTATAGATGACTTGTGTCATGAATAAAAGTTGTTTACTGTTTACCAGCAGTATTGTAGTTTCATTCAGCAATCTACAAAACGTATTATACGTCGATCTGTATACATGCTTATTGTATTTGCAAGCGCGTCCCTAGTCTAGTCTACGTACCAAGAAAATGTGTGCACACAACAACACAGTCAGCATAATATGACTACGTGGGAGTAAGAGTTGTGGTAGTAAATAGTCAGCGTACACAATAAAAACTAATCAAATCCCTTGCATGCAGGAAATGCAATAAATTTCGGGGGTAATTACATTCCTATCGAACGCAGCAGCAGCTCAGCTCAGGCAAATGGAATATATACCTACAGTTTTTGAAGCACAAATCGTACATTTTATAAGTATACTATAAGTCCAAATACTAATGCAGCACAAAAAGGGAGGAATATGAAAGGTACGTGTGTGTATCTGCCTGCATATGGAGAAAAGAAGCTCTTTTTCGTCTATCATTAAAAAAGCTCGACTATATACAAACTCCAGCGCCCGGGCATAATGTAGCTGCAAAGTTAAGCAACACAACACATTATTTTAGTTACATGTCGTTACCTCGTTGTTTTCTTCACATTACTTATAAATGTATAATGCTATTACTTACATTACATCATTTTATGCGTGCATGAATCCGAGAACTCTTCTGAGAGGAAAAAAAAATTATTTTAACTAAAACAAGCCTTTCTCGACTTGTTCAGAAAATAGCATTATGTTTATAACGTACGCTTTCAGCAGAATTGCTCGATTAATGAGTGTCGTGGTGGATTTCATGAAAATTGGGAATTCTTATGCCCATCGCTTTCTCGTTCATGTATTTACTCTTCTGTTTTTACATTTAAAGTACATGGTGTACAGTACGATATAGTGGATTAGTTAGTACGACATGCTCATTGCTCGCTTTCTCCAACGAAATAACTTTTAGTGACGCTACTACTTTCTCCTCTGTAACAAATAAAAAACGTTCATGCACACAAGTTCAATACTGGTAGTGTAACATTTTCAGGGTAAACGTGCACAAAATGACGTGAAAGGTATATCCCTCATGTGCCCATTGTCAATTACACTGGGCTAGAACAATTACAGCTTACGAGCATGTTGGGCCCACTTAAACACTTTCGTGTTGTGAGCTAGAGCCATAGCAAAAAGACACAGGGAAAAATACAACACAAGCATAGATTCCAGATAAATTTTGCTTTGCCAAGGAATACGCAAACTAGATAGAGTCACATGAAGGTTAAAATAATAATAAAGAGCACATTATGCATGCAAATGTTGTACCTATGCTAAAAAGCACAACTGAAAACCGGACGTGCATGTGACAATAAAGTAAATGTGGATGAACCTAACATGTAGGTATACATTAAAGCTAATAAAGTGTGAAGCAGACAAAGCAGAAAGTGGAGAGTCGACAGGATCGTTGAGATCAGCAAAACAGCGAATACAGTCATATAATGTGATACAGATTTTGTCAAAACTTCCAAATGGGTCAGGCCTGACCCTAGTCATCACTTTAGTTGATTACCTATGCACATAGACATCTGTAGGTACATGACAAATTCCACTAAGGGATCTAGATGTAAAAGTTTCCTAGCCCATTTTTTACCAAGAAAATAGCCTAATCATATAGTTTACCATTGGACGTGACCCCTTTTGTGTTTTCTGGTTAAAAAGAGAAGCAGAAGAGGAGAAAGTCATTGAGTGCTTCTCTTTTTACTTATTTTTTTCTCCCTCCTTATTTTCTTGCTCTCTCACTTTTCTACCGTATATTATTGCATCTTTTCCTTCTAATATAGAGTGTGCGAGTTTTGTTTGAGAGCAAATAAATATGTTAGCAATATATAGCAGTGCTTGCTCTCTGCCCCTCCTCCTCTTCCCTGTCAAATGAGATGTTGACCTGGGAAAATGGATAAAGTTGACACAGATAGATCGAGCTTTTTACTCCATCATGCAACGCTTCACGTTCCCATGTTCCGAGTTATTTTTTGTTAAATAAGCACTGAAAGTACTAGTTTTAGATGAAGAAGAGAAAGAGAAGAAAGGAAGACTCCATGAGAAATACTGGATGTGAGATGGAGAACATTCAATGTTTCTGCTTTTCATATTGCTTGGGCGAATAAAAAGAGAAGAGTGGCAGTTGTGTGTGCAGATGATAATATGAAACGCTGTCAAGTTTGGAAGAGCACTATACAATATTATAAGAAAAAAAAAGAGGCTCATGGTTGATGGTACATGTTTTCTGAAAAGTGGTATTACAATGTGAATGCAGTGTGAGGTAGATACATGATAGGTAGCATGACATTTTTGGTATGGGTGAGCAAAGCAGATGAATATATAAATGATACGGTAGCCCACTGCCAATTTATTTTTCCTATGTGCATGTCTCGTTGTTATCTGTACAAAAAAGGAAGAGTGAAGTGAAAATGTAGTGCACTTTCACTGTTTTTCTCTTTCACTCTCACACGGTGGCGTATTCAATGGTTTAATGTACAACAGCGTGTGAGTGTTTTAAGCTGGAGAGAAAGTGACTGTGAGGAGGCGAGGAAGGAGGAAAATATTATAAAATACGAGGTCTACTAGCGATGTAGTAAGGGGAGGAGAAGACTAAGATGAGGATGAAATTGGAGTGGATTCTTACTAACATCATGAGATTTTCGTAACAAGGCCACAAAGGAGCTTTATGGATCGATATTTGAAATTTCACAGAGTTGTCAAACATCTGCTTGGTGGTTTTCTGCAAGCATTAGTAAAGAAAATATTTTTCTTGCCTCGTCTTCCTCTTCTTCCCGTTTTCTTTTCTCTTTCAGCTTTTCACAACCACCCAACTCTTTACGTTCATTTCTACTTCTCAGACATGCACTATGGAAAAGCGCTAATATAAACAATGTGTACCTAGCCAGGAAAATATTGTCGTAATGTTTTCCCTCTAGTATCTAGTGGCATTAGGTATGACAAGACAACTATATCGCGTATTTAGGCACACCAAGCTTTCTACATGATATAGCAGCACTAACATATATATCATATGCGCGATAAGAGAATTGAGGCTGAATCATAAGGACAAAATGAAAATTGGAGTCACAATTTTGTATAGCTTTAGGCGGGTGGAAAGCTGAGGAATGAAAACAGTTAGGAAGCCACAAAAGAGTTTAGAATATTATGTGACTTTATATTTAGTTTTCCCATTGTGGCGATACATTCAAAAGCAAGTTTCATAGAAAAGTTCTTTGAGGTAATAATTACGTAAGAAGATGGTATTCTGCATTTAAAAATGGGCCACATTCTAATGTTAAGATTATACTAATTCATAACTCTTTATTTCTCAAAAGAATTTCAAGCGTGTGCTTTCATATTATGCTGGGATACAAAATGAACGCGTATAACTTTAGTTTGCAGATACTTTTGTGTATTCTCTTTTATGAGTTAAAGGCAGCAACTTTGTGAAACCATGAGATGGCTATTTGTCATTAAAACAAAATGTCAAAACAAAAATTTAACTAGACAACGAAACATCCAGCTGTGGTCAGTAAAAAAGACATTATCATCTCAAATCTTCTTAAAATATTTCATGCCAATTTATAATTTTGTTGTTTTGTGAAAGTTTTAACTTAAAGTTATTGGGGGGTTTTTGGTGTGAGGAATAACCAATTGATGTAGCGAATTGTGAACATAATGGTTATGTGGATAAAATATACCTATCTACATTACACTAAAGCATACGCTTATGCATCTCAAGACTATTTACCATCGTCTTATTGATTCATCTTCGTGTTCTCTGTGTTGTTTTTATCCGCTTAAAGGTTACACCCGTTGCTTACCTGCAGGGGAAAGACTAGACAGGAGGCAATATAGTGCCGATAATAATAAGCACACAAGACCATCGATGATACATGTCGATTTAATGTGTGGCAACCCAATTTCTATAGATTCATTCGAGTAGAACCTTCAGCAAGGTAGAATGTACCTTGTCTCCCATTTAATATGCTTGGGGATACATTTTACAAGTTAAAATGCTCTACGACTTCTACATCGACTGAAGCACCTTGAGTAAGGTGATTGTACAGGAATTTGTTTGTATATGTACTTTATTCACGTAAGTTTGCTATCCTCTGGATACGATAATATTATATTGAACACTAGCAGCCCCAACAGTACCGAAACGATTGAAGTATAATAGCATTCGGAACATAAAACATATTGAGAAACCTGGTCGGCTTTTTATAACTTATATTATTGCTTCACTATTTCATGCTGCAGAGACACCACCAAACTTTCAGCTTGCAGCATTGCAAATAGAATAGAAAGAAAAACACAAAACCATGTTTCTCTTTTTTCTTTTCTATTCACTTTGTATATGATCTTTTTGATTCCATGTGAAAGAGTGAATAAGGTATATAAAATTTTATTTTGAGCCCATCTGTGCACACAAGATTGTTTTTCATTTCCCTCTCTGTATCATATGTGGTGTTAGTAGGTACACCTATGACATTATTATATAATTTTGTACTGTGCACATAGACAACAACGTGAGCCAATAGCCAATATGCCCTCGACTTGCCCTACATGCAAGCTCTACAGTTGTTGCTTATTATGATGCGTGAATGTGTCTGTTGTTTGTGATCTGTCTCTGATTGTACTTTTCTTCTCTTCCAGGCAACCCTCACCAATAACTACTTTTACCATAAGTAACAAACTATTCCTTCTTACACCGAAACCACGGTGGCATCACGACTACGACATATTAGATAACAGATCGGATCTGAGCAGCTACACAGCACAAATGATACTTCTACGCCTACATACAAAGAGCAGCAATAAATGTTCGATACTTCCATAAATAGATATAAATTGTACATGCATATCCCGAGTTATTTTTAGTCGTAAAGTGAAACATTGGTTTCTTGTTGCTTTTCATCTGTTTGTGGTTTGGTTCCCTACTACTCCATACAACTGCAGCAGAGGCATAACAGGAGAATAGAAAGAAAGAAAGGAAGAACGAATCCATGTTCCTGCAGATTAGTATTTCCCCTGTTTTATCAGTTTTTGCTACTTTTCTTTCTCTTTCCTTTTTATTTTTTTTCTGGGTTTCCCTCTCACACACTCCTCTTATATCATCATGAGGAAATGGTTGTTAGCAAGAGATTTTCTTCTTTTGGTTTCGCTCTTTGCTTCAATGGTTTCATCGTTGCGAAGATACGAACCGTATATTCTCTATTTTTTTCTTCGAGATCCAGTGCTATAAACTAACGCGAGGTTACATGTGTATGTTTTTTTCGTGGTAATATGTATGGAGAAAGAAACTTTTTCAGGTGGTTATGCCAGGCTAAATTAGCTTCACTAAAAAGGGAAAAAGTATCACCTAAGTACAAAGAAAACAACTGACTGACTAAAACTAGCTACTGTTCTAAAAAAGTATAATGCAGCATCAGCACTCCACTACTAAGCAGCAATGAAGGTAGAGACACGTTTAGGTTAGCACTCTCAAAGAAGAAAGCATAACTTTGAGAAATCTATATATGTATAGGAAATATACATGCTTATTATTATACTTTTCTTGCAGTGTTTCTAGTTGACGCGCAGTAGTCATACTAGTTTCAGGTGAGACATGTTTGATGTTGCAAAACTTGGAAACTCGGTTGGGTACTTTTTAGTTTGCTTTTCTATTACTTTTTGCTAGTTACTTGATTATGAATTGAATCCGTGCAGTTTATTCATACTGCGAGCGTAGCAAGAACAAAAAAGTGGTGACTTGAACATATGTTGCCATTGTATTGTGGATTTCTTTTAAAGAAACAATATTTGGAGACATTTTAAAGGACTCCACATTAGTAAGTCTCCAATGTGGAGGGTTTTTAGAATTCAATGATTTATGTCTGCTGTGAATATCGATTTGATAATGGGAAAACAAGTAGTAAGTATACATATAGATGGATGCATTATGATTAGTAAATTAAATCGTAAAAACGATAAAAAATTAAAGCTTGCATTAGAGATGCTGTCTGTGGTGCTGGTTGGTAATCCCAAATGGTTACTATAAGTCTCTGTTAGAAATGAAATGCAGTATTCATAGAGAGCCGTTTTTTCATGTATGATATTGTTTTCTATCACCGATACTTTTAGCCTTACCAAAAATAGAGAGAAAACCAGAAACAAGAGTAGTGATGGTATTTGGTGGTACTGCTCCCAAGATGATCCTAAATTTGATGATCACTCTCCACTTACATTATGCCCGTCTCACTTGCTTATTTACTCAAAATCATCATCCTAGACAGACGTCCGTTCCGAGATTTTTGTGAATGCACCACCATTCTACCCAATACGATTTTCTAGACTTTCACGGAAATGTATGTATATGTCCGTATATTCTATTTTACCAGTACTTTACGCTTAGTGTCCATGAAACGGAAAAATCAGTGCAATATGATCCAAAAATACGATTACGCATTTGGCAGAGTGCTTCCCCATATCCATAAAAGTGAATGAATTCATGCTTTCCGTGCATTTGGGCTAATGGGAAAAGATGAAAGTGGCACGATGTGTATGTACGTTTGTTTATATACACATATCGAAATAAAAGTACAGTTTGGTGCTTGCAGGGAACCACAACAGGAGAAGAACGAACTCACCATGCTCATCATGTTCATACTACTACGAACCATACCATGATGATGATCAAAGTGCTGGCCTCGTTCATTCATTTCATTTCATTGGGGTTAGAATCAAGTGGAGGAATCGCGGCTCGTTAGTTGCTGAGGACTATCTAAATCATGAAGTAGTAAACTCACTCATTCTCTTCCCCCGATTACTCTACTTTTCTGACAACTGATGCATGCTCGAGCCAAAGCTAGAGACCACTCTGTGCAGTACACATCGTGTAGAGTGTCCAGAAACGAATACACGAGATATACGTAACCAACGGGAAATACGGGTGTGTTTCCAGCCATTGTGGTAAGGCCTACATCACAAAATTGAGTACTTGATGGGGATTACATATATTTTAACATTTGCTGGGAACGCATCAGTTATAATCATAACTCCTAATCAATCTTATAATTCTATTTGACTTCATAACATCTATCACTACGTATTAATGCGTAAGTACTAAATTGCTTTAGTGAAAGTTAATCAGTGAGCATTTGGATATAGTTAGGATACGTTGCTAATGTACTGTAATATACACTTAATGAATTTCATTAAATTAAAATCTAGGAAATTCACTACTATCTGTGCTAATTGACTAACTGCATTACTTACATTTGTACACTGTAATACAATTTATTAAATGGCAGACGAACGATTGTAGTCAGCAAGATCAATTTTTAAAATATCCTAGAACATTGTGAATTTGCAATGTAATAGTAACTGAATTTTTGTCAAAGGATATTTTGTAGTTATTGATGATGCAATGCGCTTAGATATACGTTTATTAAGTAATAATATATTTTGTAGTTTGTGTAAGTGAAAGAAAGCTACCGTCACATAATATTTTGACGTGTATTCGTTCTCGAGAAAAGAGAAACGTGGGAAAACAGAAGGAAGGATGCGAGATGGATGATGAACGAGCCTTTTTATAGCTACGCGGATGAGTTTTTACTACGAACTGCGGAGTCAAATATTTGTCTTGAGATTCTATTAACATCCACTGAGCCAAAAGTTGAAGTAAACATTTGCGTACATTCTTTTCATATGTACATATGTATAATTGTACTTATAAAATCAATTTATGTACTGATGGAAGTATATAAAAATGTTACAATATAGATGTTCATGGAAGTAGAAACGTGTGGGAGAAAATTGCACTTGCAACAATAACATACACAGCTTACCAGATAAGTTTTCTGGGGAAAAAGTTTCTTTTGCTCAAGTCTCAACTAAAAGATGCACAATACACAGGTTTATTACCATATACTTTCCACTTTTCTGAATACTCCCCTGTGCTTTCTGGTATGAATTTAAGCATGCACCTTTTTTATAGATAAAGAAATAAAAGTACATTCTTAACATCCTTCCGTATTCCATATGCCGATACACAAAGCAGCAATAAGGTAAAGCATCATATAACAAATTTATGAAGTTCCCTACCAAAATACAGGAAACCAATAGCACGCTCCGCCCTCACAGTGACAAGAAATGAGAAGGTCGATTCACAAACATTTGCATAACTTCTGGGAACAGCATCATATACATATAATTTTATACGAGTATCACAGACAGGAGAAAGTAAAAACATGGTGTAATATATATAATATAATCATCAGTTTTATATAGTGTTTATTTCTCCCTAAAAGATTGTAATTTTACTACTGACCAAGCAGTGCATGAGTAAATGTACAATAGTTGTTATAAAATGATGGAACGAAACGAGTAAAGAAAACAGGAATATGGAGCAAACTCATTTTTGCACACATCAACACATCTTGGACTTTGTTGGCTTATTACATTTTTGGTCATGTGACCGTGAATAAAAAAGAAAAAGAAGAAAGAAAACACATTATTTTTGGAATATATTGCGTCCTGTGTATGAGCCTATTACCGTATTCATGATAATGATAATCACCACCTTTCCTACTCTCTAGTCGCTGTAAGCATGAGTAAAGTTAAACTAATGGAAGGAATATACTCGCATTTTAAGAAGCACAATATATTGCAATGTATCATCAAGTGTTTTTAAAAACGGACTGCCTGAATACGCTGTCAAGTCTGGTATTCATAAAAAGGATATAATATTTCTCTTGCTCTGTGCACGCTTCGTGGGCTAGTGAGTTGTAAAAGAAAAGAGTAAGCGCGTAAATGAACAAGAAGAGAATGTGAAAAGACAAAAATAAGCCCCTTGACTATTGTGTGGTGAAGTGAATATAACGTGCTTGTATGTGTACTGGGGAACAAGCGTTTGCACTGAAAATGTGTTGATGACAATGATATGATTAGTAGTAGTGTAAAAATATAAGCTTATAACAGTACATGGTAGCAGCATAATGGTCTATAATAATAACATCATAGTGAAAAATATGAAGTAATACGTTTTCGTAGAAGAAGCAGCTTCAGTTATGCTATTGTATTTACAATATACAACGGGAGCTATCCTACCTGTGAATTTATAACGGCCATTGTGATGCAATAATGATTTTTAATGGCCATAACGCCAAGATGAGGAAACTTGGGATGATTTACAACATGTGAGTCAGTTTTGAGTATATAGTAGTGAGAGAAAGGGACAGGAATTGGGGTGAAAGTATAGGAATAAAAAATAAAGCTAGGTTGTGTATGTATATTTATATTGTGTTATGGGAAAAGAGTGAACAAGAGAAGTAGTTGCCGTTGTTGGCGTCGTCTTCTCTACCGGGGAAAAAGGCCATATCTTCCTTTACATTTTGTATTACAGGGGTAGAGTACGTAGAGGCTACATGTTTTTAAAACAGATAGGAAAGTGAGCAATATAAATAACATAAGAAAGAAAGTATAAAAAAATGGTGAAGATATATTAGAAAGGACGAGAGGGAAGAGAAAGGAGTGAGGATGAAGACAACGACCACACTTTCACCTAAGAAAAGGGAAAGTTTGTATGAACTCGTGTTTTTCACTTTCTCTCCTTTTTATTGTTCCAGTTTTTTTATGTTTTTATATGTGCTCTGCTAAAACCAATTTCTTTTCACTTTTCTTGGTAACATCACGAACGTGTTCTCTTCTTCCATTACTGCGATATCGAAGGAAAAACCTATGTAACGGATAAAAGTGAAAAATGGAGAAAAGAAAACACTAATGGAGCATCGATTTCTTTTATCGGGGTGACAATCACAAAAATTCTTATTACCACAATACAATCAGCATGACTCTACTTAATGGCAATAAAAATGAAGAATCTTATAAATAATAACCGTAAAGGGAAAATTTATTGCAAATGCATCTTTTTATAGAGATGATTTGAGTTTTCACTTATAATCTTTTTTGGATGTTTCGAAACTGCAACTGCATGGAGATCCTCTCGAATTTTACTTCTTAGGATTGGAAACCTATTTAAGATTGAAGATGCGCACGCTTCACAAACTATAAGTTTCTTGCTATTGTTGATATAAATAATACTACGAAATTAATTAAAAAAATATTAGTTTCAATGTTTTCATTAGTCATAAAAATATAGCACCTAGAAGCTGAAGCTTTAATTCCAAACAACGGTTCTGGATCAATTACCCTGTTGCAGCTAGTCCAGCTTGAGCAAGCAGAAGATTGGAAGTTGGAAATTTTTTAAAACATTGTTTTAGCGTAGGATCTTTGTTGTTGTTAGTTTTATTTTTGTATTTTTGGACCAGTTCATCAGTTCAAGCTAGTGTTATGCCTTTTGTTTCCCATTTTGCAACTGATATCAAACTAATAACGCGATATTTTTTGTTCTCGTAGTAGTGACTTTTTGCAAGACAAAAGCTTTCCCTTTATTTTCGCGTTCTCTGGTTGCACATGAGTTGGAGTGGATGGACACGTAGGAAGAAAATAAAAGATAAATTACCAGTCGGAGGGCGTCCATAATGGCAGTCAATTTTTCTTTGAGAAGAACGGACCGGAAGGCTCCACCAAACAATCCTTGACGTTATAGCATCATTCTTGTGAGCATGTTATATATTAAGAAGTGTATGTGATATCAACATTACGGATCTTATTTCGTTTTTAGCCACCTTCTTCCTCTGCTGTATTTCTCAGAGTTTTCTTACCATTACTCCTGTCGAACTGCACACTCCTGGAGGCTTTTGGGGCGCAGTTATAGCAAAATGTGGTAATGCACTGCATGGTCGACTTACACTTTTAGTGCATTCAAAACGTATGGTTAAGGGAAATGGCACTAGGAAGTTGTATATAAAATGATGAAAATCATTGCTCATCTCATTCTACGAACCAACTACACAAACGGTTCGAGAAATGAGGTCCACAACAACGGGAAGTGGCACAGCAATATCGTTGGCACCCAAAATTTCTTGATGGTTTCTGATGTTCCTCACAATCAATATCAGTGTCATAACTCATCGAAGTACCTAAATAATACCAGCTTACTACTAGGTACAGGCAACGTAAACCCTACTACTTGTATGATACACAGATAATCATTCCACTCAATTTCTTGTTTTTTAGTTTAAAGATACTAAAAATTACTAGCACTTATTTATAACATGACTATGACTTTCGTATATATGTATATATATGCCGTAAATGTATCTGCTTGTGTGCATGTATACTTACTTATAGAAGTAAAAATATGCTCATGTGTAGCAATGCAATGCATCTCAGTCAGCAAGTATTATTGTCAAGTGGGTGCGTGTGTCTGAAAAGGATGAGGGATCATCTTCCTGATCATCAACTGTGTGCTGCTGAGCAATTACCTTACATTGTAACAATCAGGCGTAATGTGACAGCTCAGTGTAGCAACAACTGTCAAAACCAAACATTTACAGAAACATCTTCTCTTTTTCTCTCTGGAAAGTGTTCCCCACTGATACCCGTTTCTCCTTGCTTCACATTTTCTCAAAATGACGCAAGCATCTTCTGATCCTTGTAACTATCGAAAATAAAACTCTATACTCTAGAAAATACGCCCAATCTATATGTCGTGATGAAATTAGTATATAAGTGGGTGCAGGAACGTATTTTTTCATCTCGCATGAATATACAATTTCCCCCTACTTTTTTTCGGCAAGTACCTTTCTCAACTCAAGTCCTGTCCTTTTCCCTTTCCCCTTCATTCTGTGAAAGCTTCATCTTTTGCTCGCTCACAGGATGCTATAAAATATGCTTGTACGTTTGTTGTGTATGACGAATACAGGAATTATAGGGAACTAAACTTACGTAGCAAATGCCTTGTGTGATCCAACCAAATAGAGTGAAAGCCAGCAGGTTACGAAAAATGAGATCTGAGGTTTCCAATAAAATGCTATCCACAGCACCTTCATAGATGTATGATGAACTATAGAATGGATGTATGCACGTATGCTTTTTCTATATACAAATATATAGCTAGCTATCTGTAGGGATGTTTGTGGGTACAGAATATAATATGCAAACGTAAAATACAGAGAACGTCAAATCATATCTTCCCTGCCTTTCCTTTCTCCGATAAACTTTCCATATTATTAACATTTGTACACTTTTTGCTGAAAGTTAAAGCGTGGCACTTGTAATGCAATATACACTCAATCCATAAGATTATAAAGTACATACTTTATTGCATCCTACCACCAAAGCCATTCACCTTTCTCCTCTTCAGCTTTCTTTATCCTTCCTTTTCGTTTGTACGTCATCCAAAAAGTATGCTTGCTCAGTTACTCAGGAAGGGTATAAACGCTTACTATTATTATTTTTATTATAACACAAGAAGAATATGGACATGAACAAAATGATTCCCAAGAATACTAGAATCTGCTCGGAAACACATTCATCATTTTTTCCCTCGTGTGTAACAACATGCACTTTGAAAATATCCTGCAGAGAATCCTCCCAAGCAGGCAACCAAGCAACTCCGTCTGTGTGTGAGAGGCAACACCGCCACTTCCAATATACCCTGTCTTCAAGCCAAGTGCTTATAAAACTATTCCAAAATACTTGCTCTCCTCACGGAAATATGCATATATTCATACAATCTTCGTTGCAGGATAACGTGATCTTGATGATCCACTTTATTCCTTTTTTTCTTCAGGAAACCCAAAATGCGAAACAGTGAAAACCCAAATTGTCGGAGAAGTTATGAAGGCAAATAGAAATAAAGGACTAATCGCGTTGTGACCAGTAAATACAATGCAATAAAATAATGTTACATTTTAATTCAACAACGAATAACATTTAAAAAATAAAAGCTCTACAATATTACTTTCCTCAAGTAAATATGAGTCAAATACGTAAAGCATTGTAAAAAAAATTTGAATACCAATGACAGTTTATGCTGTCCAATGTGTTTCGCTATAAATTTTCTATACAAAAAATTGCAGGCTTTATTTATGAGAGAGGAAGAAAGGGGAATACGAAGTAACAAAAGCATCAAGATGCGAGCTACAACAATAACTACCGAGATGGGTAATGGCTGGAACCCTAGTTCAATCAGTTTGTACGAGAAAAAAGGAAAGACGCAGACATTTTCTCTGCCTGGATGAGTGAAGAACAGATAGGGAAACGAATGAAAGAGAAAGAAGAGTGGAGAGACGATTTCTCTAGGTTCAGAGGAATACATATTTTTAGATACACGTAAAGTTTCCCAGTCACTGTTTTCTTTTTGAATTTCTTTCTTTTCTTATTTCCATCTATATACATACTATTCTCACTCTGTTTCTTCTTGCACCACTGTTGATACATTTCACATCACTTTTATTACGACCGCACACACCACATTATAAGCTGGAGAAATGAAGACGACAAAACATTGGTGTGGTATAATATGTTAGTGAGAAGCTGAGCAGAGAAAAAGTGGAGTACAACAAAAAAAGAGGGAGAAAGCATTTAAAGATGATGAAAAATAAGAAATATAAGCAGACCAGAAAAGGATGATGCATACACACGTACCTACTTAACTTTTTTGTATATTGAAAAGGAATCCTTGTGTGTCATTTTGAAGCTAGCTAAGTTTTTCTCTCGCAATATTTTCCACCGGGGATGAAAACTTTCTCTTCAAAAATTTTCTCCCGTTAGATTACAGTATGCATTTTTACGAGGAAAATCAACCAACTGTGTTGTTCTCTCCTGAACAGATTTTGCATCCATGATTGCATAACAATGAAACGGGGTAATAATACTGTGCAGATACTATATACGCCCGAGTTCAACTCTTTTCTTCCAGTCAGCTCTTTTCTCTCCTCTCATCTTATTATTATGTATTTTAATATGAAATACGTGCAAGTGAAACATTTTTGCTCATGATTCTTTTTCTTCCTCATAGAAAGAGTAAGGGAGAAAAAAAAACTTGCCTAAATTTAAGTTCTTTTCACAAGTGCTGCAAGCAAAGGGAGTGAAGGAGAGCGAGAGAAAAAAGAGAGATGTCTGCATTGCCTCTTCTCTGCTTTTTCCTTACGATAAAGCCAGTCTCCTTTCTCCTCCTTTTTTTCTTTCATTTTCTTGCTTATTATTTTCCTGACTGGTCTGGTATGGCTTGCTGACTGTGTGATTGTACTTCTGTGCATGTGTACTAGGAAATCTACACAAGGATTCTGCAGCATTACATGACCTTTAAGTCCGCTGTTGTCGTCGTGCATAATATTTAAACGAAACTAAAAAATATACTTCACCACACTATACCACTGCCTCCACCACTACATGGCTCTAAAAGCAGAAGAAGGGGAGACTAAAAAAAGAAACAAACGCATCATCCCATTCTTATTATGTGTCTTTTTTTTCTTTCTCTGCGTCAACTTCTGGTTGCAAGTTTCTAAATAATATTCTTATAAAACATTACTTTAAAACTACATAAGAATGGTAAGAACGAGACCACTTCTATTTTACTTTTCACTGTTTTTTTCTCTCTTTCTCTCTGCTGCTGTTAAAAGCTTAAAACTTAATGCACGTCGTCGGGTATCCATCCCACTTATTCTCTTGCATACTCACATTATTGTATTTGAACTGAGGGCGGAGAGTGAGAGAGGGAGAGTGCTTATTTTACTTACTTATGACTTATGTGTACAAAGAATAAAGTACACAAAATTCACGAATTATATATAAGTTTTGCTGTTTAGTTGCGTTTGTTATGTGTTGTATTATTTTATAACAAGTTTCTTGTTTGCCCCTTTCTGTCTTCAAGTCTTCACCCGCTTTTCCCTTCTCTCGCACTCGCTTTCCCTCTCTCATGCTGCTCTACTTGTCGCTTCTAATATCATATCATGTCACGATAATATAAAGTCACATTATCTTTTTCTAAGAAATAGAAAGTGTTTAGAAAAGCATAAAAGTGCATGAAAAATGCTATCAAGGGCTTTTTATGGTCTTGGATAATGATGTGGCAGTTGAGTTTATACATTTTGGTGTTTTCCTTGTTGCTTTTGCTTAGTTTGCTTCTCTGTGTTCTTCTTCTGCTGAATAAAAAAATCCAAACGAAAGATTCAGCCAACTCAGCTTTCTCTCTGGCTCCCCAACTTTTTTTCCAGTTGTGTAATAATAATGACAAAAAAGCTGAAAAGGAAATGAAATAGGTTGACAAAAACATGATATCTACCCTGAACCAGAATACATCATTTATGCGCACATTTCTACTAAAAAGTCATACCGGAGGCTCTAATTTTTCCAGGAACTCGTTCGCTCATTCACTCACTCCTTCTGCCTCCTGCTTTCACTCGTTTTCCCTGCTATTCATCAGTTTAATTGCTACATGATCCAGTCTTGACAAACTAAAAAAATATCTAGAGAGAAAAAAGAAGGAAAAAATCAGCATGAAAGAAATGGATCATCACTCACACACTGTTGTGCTGTGCATATCCAAGATACATACATAACCTTCGTAATTGCGCACAGTGCACAGCTCACTCACAAAAGTCGCTCTAATAAACAAACTCTCTTTCCACCCAAATACGTCTTGATTATATAAATCTGGTTTCTGTACCTATCTTCACATTCGTATCTGATTGAACCGTTACACAATACCCAATACACAAATGCATATATACTTACTATAATATCTGCTTACTCAATGTGCATTTTCATCTCCAAACTACAGATAACAATGGGATAAAAAAACTTTTTAAAATGTTTCTTGTTATCTCTTTCTCTCATCGTACCACTTATTGTTAGCTTGTTTTACGAAAAAAAACTCTGTCAAAAAGCATGGTAGATAGGAAGTATAGAAGGATTGCACATTCTTTCTTTCTCTCTCCCAAAGTTCCCTCACATACAAGAAGATGTGCACATCCCTAGTAGTTTATATTTCAGGAGGCAATGTATCATTAACAAAATGTAGTAGTAATGTAAACAGTGTACATTTTTGATTGAACGTGAATGCTCTCTCCTATTGATGTCATCCATCCAGCTCCTTTCCTATGAAATCCAATGAAAGAGAGATGCGATGAACGTCAAAACACATTCATTTGTTATCAACTCTGCCAGTCTGTGAGCGAAAGTATTCTGAATTCTAAAGGTTTCTGAAGAGAGAATAAGTGGAAGAGACATAAATAGCCGTTTTTTAAAGAGAGAAAGACGGAAGAAAAAAGATGAGCAAAAATGGTAGCGAATGGGAAAAGAATTTCCTATTATCTCTTGCTAATTAATTTTTTTCCTAATCTTGCTGACATTCCTTAGCCAGTCATTCATATAAACTCTGTATACATACATGGTATGCTCTGTGTGTGTACATTAAAGGCATAACCCCTCACCATAAGTACATTTTCTATTGGTCTCATTCTCATCTATATATCTCCACACACAATGCATATTGGATTCAAGAGCAAATCAAAGTGGCATGATAAAAGGACTTTGCTGTGCACACAGGCAGGCAGCTAACTACTGAATTCCTTTGTTCTAAAATGTTTCACGTTTTAAGACAATGTTCACCCTATAGGCCTTTGCATGGACTTAAAACAAAAGAGTGGAGTGATGAAGAAAAATCAACTTTGGGTCTGTAATTCCTTTACTATGTCATCATTATATACTAGCATATAACTATATTCTCTAAACAATGATGAGAACACCGTTGAGGGAAAAAGTGAAATCATATATGCTATTTGTATCTAACAACGCTATATACTGGTATCTCCATTTTTCGGGTACTTTTTCCGTTGATACACCTTACGTGTACTGTTGCTACAAACCGCGTTTATTTAATTTGTGTGTGCATGTATGTACAAACTAATATTATATTATAGAATCAGTTTTTTGATGTGGTGATGTGTGCTTGGAAGGAAGAGGCAACTTTTTATATCAATTTCACCAATAGGGCACTACGTCGTGGCATGGAGAAAATTCTGAGCCGACGAAGAAGTGAAGAGATTCGACGAATAATGGGCTGAAGAGGCTTTTAAAAATTAAAAAGTTTTGCTGAAACAATGATGATGGAAAAAGCTTTCTAAGCCTTTTTTCTACCTCTTTACGTACATTATGTGCAGAGTGCACACTTAAATCAGCTTCTTGCATATATCACACACATTACAGCAGCACTAGTTGGTAGTACCAGCAAGAGCCTAAAAATGCAAAAATAAGTACACTCTCACAATATATATCACTACTTGTTAAAATGAGAGGACTAGCTCAAGCCCTCTTCTATAAGTGAAATTGCCGCTGTATTTAGAGTATTTATGTACATTTATTTAAAAAGTATGTATGCACACTTTGATGATGATACTAACAAGGACATAAGAGTGGAAAGTAGTCAGATGAACTTTGTACTCGTGTACGAGTTGGGCACATATTATGTAGTTTATGGCATAACGTAAGATTGTATTGAGTTTGAGACGGTTAACTGCGTAGTATTATGTGCATATATATTTATGCATGTAGAATATTTGTTCTGTGCATAACTTCCATTTTATTTTTAGCAGAAGGAAAAGTTCTTTGACAGTGATTACTGCACGTAAATGTTTTCACCATGTTGTATTACGTTCGTAATGGCAGGGATAGTAGACCCTTCGTTCATGGAGCTGTTGAAGGAGTCGGGTCGGATGCGAATGCAAATAGTATAGAGGAGAAAGAAAGCAAGTCAGTGGTGCAGTAGTTAGCACTGAACCCTTTTAAAGGATTTTCTATTATACACATTTTTTCCAAAAGGGAAAAGTTTTTTATGAAAATTTTCTCAGTCTAGTGAACCGATTAAAGGATTTGAAGGAAAGTTTTCACAGCTTTTCTTTGCCAGCAGTGTGCTTTGTGTAAAAAGCAGTGTGCTAAAATGTATCAGTAGTTAGATGATGATAGCATTTAAACTTCTTTTTTATCCAATCAATGAGTGTGAGAGAAAAGAGAAGATTGATTAGAGGGAAAAGAAGAGGGAGAAGGAGGACGACAGCTAAATGAGAATGAGTAATACGCTTTTAAAGCAGCAAAAAGGCACTTTTGTAGACGCTTGGAAAAATTTACGTGCATGATTTGAATTGATCGTTCATTAAATTATCTTGTGCAGTGAGGGAAGGCGTTTAATGCGTCAAACATCTTGGGTCGTTTGTATACTGTTTTTTTTTAAAACAAAGTGGAATGAAAGAGAAAAATGACAAACAACTCAAGAGAAACTTTTCGATAGAGATAACACTTCTTTCAATTTTTTTTTTTCAAAACAAATGATGAATCTCACTAAATGACTACTTTAGTTATATATTGATGGATTATGATGACAGTGATGTTTGGCTTATGCCACATGTCAATGATGTATTTTCTATACATCAGAAAAAGTGGTTTTTTGAAGGTAGTTTTGTTTTTGTAGTTACCTACACCAAATTTTTCGGCCATATTGAATTTTCACCAACAAGGATTGGATGAAAGCTAGTGAAACGAATTTTATAACGTCCAATAAGTGAAGTAAGAATATGAATACGTGTATTTTCGAGCTTGTATTGTAATGTGTCAGCCAGCACGTCACAGGTTCCGATGTAATACATTACATACCTAATGTGAATATAAAACAGTCACATCCTTATTTTAATACGTCGACGAGTTCCTGTAGAAATCTGATAAATGAGAGCTATACATTATTGGCATTTTTTAAATGCAAAGTTCCCGAAGGCCATCATCGCGATCAGTAACAAATGTGAGCCTACCAGAGTTATTTTGGTTTTGTGTGTTTTATACGCATAGCATATGTATATGCATTGCTAGGAGCAGAGTGCACATGAGAAAATCCTCATCCTATTCATTTCCTTGTTAATTGTGCAATTCCAAGTGTTCACATACCAATCTGGAAGTAGATTAATTACGAAGAAGGAAAACTTTTCTAACTTGGTTGGTCGGGTCGTCGGTCGGTCGGTTAGTTGGGGGGAAAACGGATGTTATAGGATCCGCAGGAAGAGACAGTAATGGAATCAGACAGAATGTGTATTTGTGTGCATACTACATATAAAAATTCCCCAGTTAGACTTGAAGCACAGCATTCACATATATATACTCTTGCAACGATAAAAACAAACTCACTGTATGCTCAAACAGTTCTTAACCAGAGTTCGGCAGAGGCTGTCCGCTAGAGCAGTTCATCATCATCGCCTCGATTTTTCAGCTCAGCATGAGACATAC